>JAMKCH010068879.1:0-134237 GCA_023653785.1 Ophioderma brevispina
AAAAAGGTGGCCTACACTGTATATTCTTTGAATATAGGGAGTAAGCAAGCCAAAAACTGCAAAATAATATAATGACAATTAATATGAATATTTTTAACACGCGACATATCCACGTAAACATGCTCAAGGCAATAAGTGCATGTGGCAGCCATGAAAGGCACTCAGCACATCAGAGAAACCATAATACCAGAACAAAACCTAATTAGTGAAAGGCAAGGATAAGGAAGAAAGGCGAGGAAAGGAAGAAGATATGCTGCACCAACATGTTCCCCATAGTTGTTCTAGTTAGGGTCATGCTGTTTTAAAGACACTATCATGATCCACTAAAAAGACTAAACATATTTGAAATTTGTAAGAGTAGCTTAAAAATGAAGGATAAGTCTGTGGAATTCTTATAAATTATTTTTTCCAACTGCAAAATTGGCTGAAAGGGAGAAAACAGCAGTGTTCAAATATCTGAATCTCCATTCAATTACGTGTTGTAGTAATTGTCCGTACGGACAGTTATGACTAAAATAGCCGATTTTGTCCTTATTTGACTGCTTTTGGTCTTATAATGTGTAGGGTATGTTAGGATACTTACACTTGTTACAGACATGCAAAAATCTGATTTTTGATGATTTTTTCGATTTTCTGATTTTTCAAATCACTGATAGTGCCTTTTAAGTTTAGGGTTAAGGTTGAGATTAGTGATAGTGTTAGGCCGGTATTCCCAAAAGCGGGTTAACTTTAACCCAGGGTTAAACAGGGTTTAACCCACGATCATGGGTTAAATTCATGTTATTCTCTATGGGATATTTAACCCAGGGTTAAAATTAACACTGGGTCAAAGTTAACCCGCTTTTGTGAATACCGGCCTTAGTGTTTACTGTAGAAGTGATCAATCATTGATGATATTTTTTAGATTATAGCTTAAGAGTATGGGGGATGTTCATATAAGTTGATTGATTTTTCAGATATTGATGAGTGTGCCAGTCTCCCTTGTCAGAACGGTGCTCAGTGTCTGGATGGTGTCAATGGCTACACTTGCTCTTGTCTACAAGGCTTCAGTGGGGACAACTGTGAAAACAGTGAGTACCAGCAAAAAAGTATCATGGAATAAAGGGGGGGGGGGGTGGTTGTGCAGCACTCTGTTATTAATCAGGGTCATTTACTTAAGTTTACAAATGGGAGGTTGCTTGCTTTTACTGGGTATTAAGAATAAGGTATTTATGGAATAGTTAAGAAATATTGTAAAACATCAGATTAGGTAATTTAGAAAGTTGTTTTCAGCAGTGTCATTGAGTGAGCTTATTTAGGATTACCTTTGTGAGTTTACAAAGGGAAGATTATCACATTAAATTTCATTGAACATAAGCAGATAAGCATTCCTTATATACTTTAAATGACTTCAATTAAGATTTAAAAGAATATAAAATGTTAAGCTGAAATCAAGGATGCACCATTGAGAAGATAATGGTGTTAACCTTTTAGCCTTATAGCGCATATGATTAATTACAATGAGTTCACAATTGTTCATTTTGTTAGATTTTCCAATTTGGAATTTCAATAAAATTGCTATAGCTTATTTTGGAAAGCAAAGTATCATTTATCAAGATATCAAGCAAATCATTTTCAAAGATGATTCCCCCTTCTTACCTTAGCACCCACCTTTGCCCAATCTTGTCATTTGTCCTTATTTCATTCTATATTTTATTCTACACTATAGTTGTCGTCTTTTTGTCTGCACAACTTGAACATTACATTTGTTGTTTGAAGTTTGCACATCCCTTGTTTTTGAAGCCTCTTGCGTGTGTGTATTGGTTTGTGACAATCTGTTTTTCCATTGAATTGTGTATGTGTATAAATACTAACATCGTCCAGACTCAATTGCTTTGAAGCACAGAAGAAAAGAATTACAAGGATAATTCATTTTAATGAAATTTCATTATTCAGTACTATTGCAAACATGGAATAGTTTGTTGAGAATTAAAAAAAGTGTTGTGTTTAGAGAGCTCATTCATATTGCACGTCAGATTATTTTGGTGGCAATTTTTCATAAAGGGAGTAGTGTTTTGCAGTTACACTTTGAGTTGATACTGTTGTCAATGCTTAAGTTAGGCTGGGTAGCCTTGAATTTGCATGTTAATGTTCTCTGAATCAGAACATTGTAGGTACATGCATAAGTGCATGTAATTGAAACACAAACGATGCAGAGATATTGTGATGTCACTTTCAATATGACAGGATGAAACAGATGAGTATAGTTAGTTACCAAATGCAGTGCCTAAGCTATTCACATTGCTCAGGCATGGTACTTGTAGATTAACTATACCCATGACTTCAGTACTGTCAATACAAAATATTAGCAATTCTTTTCTTCTGCTGTGATGCCGTTGCACTGTTATCCTTTCGTTATTTTGTGTTGTGCTGTGCTGTGCTGTGTTGTGTTTTGTTATTTTGTCTTAGTTTTGTAACAATATGTCAGAATGTGAATACAATGTTTCCTTTTATAGTCAGTAATTATTAAAACAGGATTTTAGGTGCCTCCGGATAACAGTGTGCACTTGCATACATGAGCATGCAGACCTTGGCAAGCTAGAGAAACTGTGTAAGTGATGAATTTCTGCTTTGTGCAGTATTTTGAATAAGGTGAGTTTACCATTTTGAAAATAGTTTTATTTTAATATTTTATGATTTTATAAGTAGTATAATAGAAATGAACTTATATATGACAATTGTAACTTTTCAGGCTGAAGAGTTAATCTTATTGAAAACAAATTAACTCCCCACAAAAAAATTGTAGTGTTTTGCAGTTAAATAGCTTTGATCAAGTAATATCTAATATTGCAAAGTGTATTTAGCAAGCCATTTCTAGTGAGTCATCGCTTTCTGTTTTGATCAAGACCTAAGACATCATTCACATTAGTTCATGCATGCCCTACGTGTTTATTGTTCTAAGTTTGCAAGTATTTTTTTGTTTATACGTGACTGAGTTTTTCCTGTGTTTGCACTGTTCTTTTATCACTGACAAATATAAGATCCAATACAATAGAAGGCATATAGCCACCCACAACTGTTTACAAAGTTATTTGAAAGTTAAGATACCAAATATATTCAGCACTTTAAAAATGACTAATTCACCCATTTGAATGTATACAAAATTTCACCTACTACGTAAGTAAAATACTAAGGCATGTTTGATCACTAAACAAATCCAACTTTAAATGAAAGTAAATTTGAACTGGGGCAGACATTTTTGGAACTGCAAAAGCAAGATGTGTATCATGTCAATACACATTGTTTGCTCTAATTTGCCCGTTTTGTGTGTAAACGAAATTCCACATAAGAAAATAATAAAACATGTTTGATCTAAGTTTGAAGTAAGTTTGAACTGGGCAGACATTTTTGAAAATGCTGAAGCAAAATACGTATAGGTCTATACACAGTGTTTGCTCTATATTTTTTATAGATGGAAAGCATTGTCAAAATATTGATAAACCCATTTTATTGGACATTTCCAGATGCATTCAATACATATACATGAAAGACAGACCAGATAGTAAATGCCAGTGTGAAAACAGTAACACAACAAATTCTGGCTGGAGGGTTTTTAAGGCACTGGCAAAAATGTGAATTCAAATAATAGTAGTATTCAAATTGTGGTTGTCATTTTACTCCCATTTTCTGACTAGGTTTTTAAGAAAAATGCATTATCAAATGATAAACCCATGTTATTGTTGATTAACTATTTTTTTTGTTTAAATAATTGATCATATCTGATAAACAAGATTTCAAGAAAGACTTCCAATTTTTTTGGCAATGAACTGGGTAAGTTGTGAGCAAGTGTTTTAACAAACTGCTGTTTCAAAACAAAATGTAAGTACAATTTAATTAGATGTCTAAGCAATAACTGTATGATGTAAATTGTGATTCTTCCTTTGTCTTCCCACAAAATTGTTTCCTTGAAGTCATTTCATATGTTGTGAAATTCATTATTCTTCTCCTACTTCTGTTTCAATTCATCTGTGTTAATCTCTGCCAAAAAATCTCCTGTCACTTTATCAAAGCAAAGTGTTCCAACAATTTTGTCCGAGATTGTGGTTTGTAATGTTAGTGTGTGTAGAAATTTATCCAAACTGCCTGTTTTCTCTTTGGTATCACCCAAACTTTCTATTGCACATACACATCACCCCAACCTTTCTCTCGCTCTCTTGATAGCAAACCATTATTGATCCCTACTCTAAATAAGTAATGATTTTATGTTACAGGAAGATGTATTTTCCTTGTTATCCCCCTGGCTTGAAAAGCAGAGGGGGATATTGTGAGGGTGCGCATGTCCGTATGTACGTGTGTTCCAGTTTGATTAGCTTTTCTAACCAAGGTTAGGTTTTCGTTTTTCAGGTCTCCTTCGAAAAGTTGAAGTCTGATTGAAACCAGACTTGGGGTTAAGGTGCAATAGGGGTTCCCTCATATTAGCATGATGTCAAAGGTCATGGACCAAGGTCAGAGGTCATCTGAGCTCATGTTCCATACTGCCAACTTGCCAGGGGGATGACGCAAGTTTACTTGCAGTATTTTTTTATATATATCGTATGTAATTTTGGAAAATAAGGATTAAATTCTGCAATAAAACTTGTGTACTTTTGAAGCTTGGTTGAAGATTTGTTTTCCAAGTCCATAACCTGTGTAAAGTGAGTTAGTTACACATGAGCACGAATGTGAGCACGAATGTATTGAGTAAATGCAAAGTTAATCCATTCATTGCAACATGTCAAGAATAAATTTCCTATCCACCAGTACAAGATTTGACATAACTACATTACAAGGGCCCTCGTAAAAAACATACTTTCTTCAGAATTTCGGGCAGCAAAGAAGAAAAAATGTGGATCTTGTTAATAACAACCTGCATTTTCATCCCTGTTGTCTCAGCAGTCTGAGACATGAATTGATTGTAGCCCCACTGAATGCCTGTTGTGTTAAAGCGTGTCCCACCCGGTTATAACATATTTTTCTGTTTCGTAGAAAGGGCCATCACCAACATACTTTAATTTCATTTGAATCTGACATATCATTTTAATGCGAGCAGTAATTGTGTGAATTACATTAGCCAATAGAGTACTGTACAAACTATTTTCCGGTTATCGTAAACAAACCATATTTTAGCCTGTAGCACCATAATGGGAAAGAAGTCAGCCAAAATCTTAAATTGCAGATGAGATGAGAAAAAAACAACTTTTCAATGGTACCAAAATCTCGGGTTTGATGGTGCGAAAGGTGGGGTCGAGGCCGAAGATCGGTTGGTGCCCCCTCTAATAAACCAGTCACAGTATATAAATATTTAGTGTAGCATTTAAACCATATTAGATGAAGTAGTCCCTCATTTATAAAATATTTCATAAAATAGATTTTTTTTTCACACAGGCAAATTTTGGCCGGTTCGAACAGTAAAACAGAAATTGTCCATATATATCAACAATTCCTTTACGTAATTTAGCTCCTACCAGGACATAAAATAGATGAGTGTAGTCACTCTCGTATTCTGAAATTGAACTTGGATGATGGTGTCAGAAGTGTTACTCATACAAGAGGGAAATCAAAAGCCTTAAGAAGTCTTTGCAATAAATAAACCCCCAATATATCTTGATAATCATTGCACATGTGTATGAGTATAATTTACTTTGTTTTCAGATGATGATGAGTGTGCCAGCAATCCATGTGTGAATGGTATATGTACAGATGTCATCAATGGATATGTGTGTACATGTGATCCAGGGTGGACTGGTGTTAACTGTGATATCAGTAAGTACACCACTAGTAATCAACCTTAAAAATCTATGAACCAACTGTAGCCATCAGATTATTTTGAGGTTTATGTCAAGTAATGAACAATCATGTGCTGCCATAAAATAGCAAAGATGCCTTTAACTTCCTTGGATTGGTGTTTAATAATATTTGTGAGCATTCAATTCGGGTATGTTCATGTAGTCTAAGACTTAAACTTAAAGGCACTATCAGTGATTTGTTAAAAATACAAAAAATCATAAAAAATAGATTTTTTGTTTGTTTAACAAGTATGGGTATTCTAACATACCCTACAAGGGACAAGACCAAAAGCAACCCAATATGAAAAAAATGGACATTTTAGTCATATACTGTCTGTATAGACACTCACAAACACATAATTGAATAGAGGTTCATATTGTTGAACACTGCTGTTTTCATCCATTTCTGTCAACTTTTTAGTTGGAAAAAATAACATATGAGAATTCTGCAGACATATTCTTCACTAGTAAGCTATTACTGCAAATTTCAAATATTTGACTCGTGGGGATCACTGATAGTGTCTTTAAAGGGGGATGACCTGATTTAAGTCTATAAATTTTTCATCTTGATAGAATGGCATTCACCCCAAAAACCCATCTGTAAAGTTTTGCAGTGTTTTGAAGTGAGAGCTAAAAATGTGATTTTGTAATCCCCATAGAGTACTGTGTAAAATTAATATTGGTCGACAAAAATGAGGAATATTTTCGCTCATAACATCCAAACCAAACATCCTCTAGCCCTAAAATTTCAAAGGGCAAATGAGAAAAATAGTAGCTTTCCATCTTGATCCCAAATTTTGACCACTCCGTTAAAATCTGGGTCCCTGGTGACGAGGCTAATTAGCGATCGGGCCATGGTTTAGTAACCAAATCCGATTAGAATAGCTAGTTCACATCAATATTACAAACATCTTAACACATGTTGGTCTGAGATTCTACATGCGATTGAATAGGAATATGTTGAATGGGTCCCATGCATTTCTTTCATGCAAGTGACTTAGTGTTGACTCATTTAACGCCATTTTTTAATTGTGAGCAGTTTAACAGTGGCTGGAGACCACTGTCGAAAATAATGCACTAATAATAAGCCATATTGCTTGTATCCAGATTATGGAAAACGAATTTAGTATTTGACTAGGGGAAACTACCAACCCAAATCTCAAATTTGATGGGGATGAGGTAAGGATCAGGCAGTACTCTATTGATTAATTGATCTTTTCCTCCTTTCAGATATATAGAATGTGCTAGTAACCCGTAGTAATGGTGGTAGTGTTATTGATGGCATCAATGGCTACACATGTATTTGTGCAGGATGACCGGGGTGAACTGTGATACAGGTATGTATCAGGGATCTATATGCATCTGAACTTCTTGTGTGGTGCAATACCATTGTATTGGCCTAGCGGTTAGCGTTGGCCTGCGGTTTAGTGTGCTTGCCTCTGGCGCCAATTTACCATCACAATTCCCGGTTTCTAATCCCGGTGTGGTTCGTGGCACTTGCTGGGTTATTCGGGTACTACAAATTCTGGATTTGATCTGTATACCAGCTATTGATTATACAGATACCGCTCTCCTCCTGGTTCACTTGAATTGGGCAAATGGATCATTAAAGCATCCCTTCGTTCGGAGGGGACGTTACCGTTGGTCCCGTTACAGAAGTCAGGAAAAAACCTTGGGTACTGTACATCGCAGACGTGTCCGAATAGAGTAGGGTGGAAACCCATGGACTGCTCCCAATCCGCCCCAGCCTCAAATAGCGGGCCATGTTAGGAGCGTCCTATCATGGATACACTCGGCCACGTATCAGAATACTAGTTGAACAAACCTGACACCACCACAAGCCTTACCATGACTTGTGGATACGAGCAAACAAAACCATTGTGACTTGTCTATACGCCCAACACCGCACAATACGCTAAAATACTGTGGCACTCATTCATGCCTCGCATGGGCTTATAAGCAGAAAATATTGCCCTCACCAATGCAGGCTTAGGTGACATATTCTGTTACCAACCTCAAGCCATCCAAATTTTACATGAATAATAGATCACTACGGAGGTACATCACTTCCGCTGATGCCATTGACAACAAACCGCATCACTAAGAATAACATTTCACGGTGTTAAATAGACAGGGCGGCGGCGGCCAGCCTCGTTCATTATAGCAACTCGCCAAAATTTCCAAAGAAATTACAGCAATACTGAGTGCAAACCCCAACTGATTTGGGTGCTTTGAGTGGGTCACCCATGACGCCACATACACACTCGTCCTGCGTTACGTTATCATACAAAAAATTCAAAATACCCCTTCCAGTGGAGTTGATTCTTCAACTCCAACAGTTTGGAATAAGAACATATTCCTTGACAACATATCACAAATTCAGAAGTTTTCGTCAAGATTTCGCTTTTACGTGTTAAACCACTGGCGACGTCTGAATCTGGATTTCTTGGCTGCCCTCCTCTGGTAAATAGTCCTTTGTTTTGGTGCATCTTAAGAAACTTTATGGGTTTATATGTCAACTTAATAGTTTCATTTGTTATGTTATATGGACTTTTGAGTCAGATTGGGGAGTGTATACAGAAATAGATGAGTTTTGGCATTATACTGTCACCTTTTTCACACACATAAAATGCATTTGATCGCAAATGAGATCAATGCCATTGGAAGAATATAGATATATTTTGCATATAAAAATCCCATACCCCAAAACAATGGCTTAATAAAGCCTAAAGACATCCAGGGAATTTGTAGGCCAATTTTAGGTTTTTTCTTTTTTTAAATAAACAACAATATTCTATTGCATGAATATCATAGACTCCGTACTCATTAATATTAAAACCACAAAGGTCACAGACCTTTCAAACAGGGTGGATACCATGTGAATCGTGCTCCGTCGTGTGTTTTTCGGGGGTTGTGTAAACGCCATTTCCGTTGTTTGCTAAATGTCCCGGCGACATTAATCTAAAATCGTGTCTGTTTACCCATAAGGGCGCTGATTTGGTCTTAAACAATTTCAGGTGAGGGCTAATGTATTATAAAAGCTTTACAACCATGGCAAAAATATCATTTTTGAAATTGTGAGGGTGCACTATTTTTCAAATGTGCCAGTGTCTCTGTAACACTCTGAATTCCAATTTCTAGCTCGACTCGAAACAGTCACTTGATTTGACCTTTGATCACAGTATAAAAGCAAATGAAAGCTCCCTAAAACTCTGAAATAATAGCCCTTGTGTTTTCGATGAATTTGTAGTTTTAATGTCCCTCTTGGTCAGTACCAGATATCATGGAATGCTCAAGTATGCCATGTCAGAATGGTGGTCAGTGTTTTGATGGTGTCAATGGCTACCTGTGTGTGTGTCGACCAGGATGGACTGGAATCAATTGTGAATCAAGTCCGAATCCACTTATATTTTAGTACTCCATTGATATTTTTAACTGAATTACAGAAAAATGGATGGGTCAAACAGCTATGTATAGGACAGACTTTATTATAATGAGTTCCTATTACACATTCTACCTGTCAATATTATTGCTAGTATTGGTTTTGATATCTGGGTTGATATGGTGTGTAGATGATTTTCACAATACTAGCACAACTGTGCACTTCTTGCTGGCCATTTTGGGGGAACTTCTTCAGAGCTTTTACCGTAATTACCAGGGCTGGAAAATGCAAAATTTTCCAGGAATACAATCCAAAAATTCCCCTCTAAGATTTCAAAATTTCCCTTCATTTCTTACATATTCTTATTTAAGGTAACAAATTTCCCTTCAAATAGCAAATTTCCGGGAAAGTCATTCCCAAATTTCCCACTTTTTCCAGGCATACATTTGCCATTAGTAAGTTTATTCCGGAATGTCAACCTGTATCCAAGTGCAGGGGCGGATCCAGGATTTGAAAAACATCCAAATTACCCTGGGGGGATGAAGGCTGAAAATTGTCCAAAATGGGCTGATTTTGCAGAAATTACCGGGAGGGCGCGCGCCCCTCCTAGATCCGCGGCTGAAGGGCGGGCTTCTTGAGTAATCTTGTAGATATGCTGTCTTATCCCTCTGATGCATTCAAAAGCAAAGATATATTTATTGAAATTGCAATTTTTTTTAATTTTACAAAGACATGGACAGGATATGTCCCCATCTTGGCCACTTAAAAGATGCACGATGACACATGAGTCATATATGGGATAGGAAGTAAAACATGGGTCAGCTGCCAAATGTTGTCTTATTACTTTGTATAATAGAAATATATACTGACATGAGAGGCTCTGGTTAAAACTATGGTCCCGATGTGACTACATTAGTGCTCCCCGAAGCAAAATAGCACTACATTGTCACCGAGGGACCATAATTTTAAGCCAGAGACTCGAATAGAGTCGGTATGTATTTGTTTTATATACTTCATTAATAAATTTCCAGTTAACAATGAAACAAACTATAATTTTTGCATTTTTATTCAATAAATTTCACGTCAACCAATGCATCTCTGTGAATGAATGTGGTAGTAAGCATGCAATCCACTATGCACAAATGCAGACGCGCTGCGCGATCGCGAATTAAGCGCCGTAAGTAGTACTTCTGAGCCGTAAATAGTACTTCTGAAAAATGAACTATTTACGGGTAGGCGTGGCTTAGAGGTACTATTTACTGATGGCGCCGATTTCTCGCCGCATAATTGAACTATTTTTAATCACGTGATAGTTTCAACCAATAAACAATCTTAAATTTATTAATGAAGTATATAATTGCAAATGTATGTAAAGAAAATCACAGCTCAGTAATTTAGTTACTGAGGGGGGGTGGGGGGTTTGCCACTCTTCCCACACAGCGAGTCTGTTTTTTGCATCCCCAGCATATGCTGGTACCCATTTATACTCCTGGGTAGAGAGAGGCAAGCGAGGTAGAAGTGCCTTGCCCAAGTGCACAACACATTGGTGACGGCGGGCCTCGAACCCACAACCTAATGCTTATGAGGCGAGCGCTGATCCAACTGCACCACATGTGCCCCCTATCATTTACAAAGATATGGGTTAAATATATGATACACACACATGATGATAATGGTCACACTTAGATGTACAAAACAAGATACATTTGCCCTTGTTCATTATTACATCATATGCAACAGTTGTTCAGTGCAACAATGAGCCATCATAAATGCACCAAGTGAGATGGAAATTTAAAAAAAAAAGTGTTGTGGCTTCTGGGGTACTGCTCCCATAGGCCCCCACTATGGGGCTCTGTCCCTGGAACCCCTGTGAGTGCCTCGCGCTGATGCACTTTTCCGGATAGATGACCAACTCAATGAAAATTGCACTGGTGACCTTAAGTTTGAGGAAATGTCAGTTTTACTAGCATGCTTTTTAAAGTATAAAGTAACATTTATAACTACAATATTGTCATAATTTTGTCCTATTTTTGATAACTATTTTCAAGATTTTTTTCTTTTATTGTGTAATTATTGTGTAACATTTTACAAATAATTTTTGAGCTTGCTGTGAAATTCACCCAATATTTTTTATTAACTGCTTGATGCGTCTTTCTCCTTCTGCCCACCTGACAAAGTTATTGTTATACTGTGCGATTTTCTAACATTTTATAGAAATATCAAGATATCAATTTTGAGATTGGCTTACTTAGGCTTGTAAATGTTTCAGTTATTTTCCAGTTCTACATGGTTCAGATTTCCCAAATGATTTCAATACCAAGTATTTAACTGTGATAAATGTAAAAAAAAGTAGTATGGTATTCAGTGTAATTATCTGGTTAAACAAAGCTTATGTTCCAAACACATATTTAGGATTTGGATCACTAGCAGTCTGAACATGCTCCTGTACTATTAGATACCTTTAGAAATATCCTGTGATACTTGTGTTGTACTAAGGGTTTTTAGTTTGTGTTCAATGGCCTAAATATTTAAATGGAAAGTGTGCACGCATGTCCTAGCTGTTTGAACAGAAGCTAGCACAGCAAAAATGTATCCCCATGATTAAATTTTTAATGAATGCACGCCTGTGACATCACGGTATTGTTTTTTATTACACTCCATTATTTTGCACGAATGGAGCAATACCACGCCATTTAGGCACGAATGGAGCACCGATTGGAATAACATCTCATTTATAACGTCGCCCTCATCACATACTGTCTTATCTGACGAAATGCTGTTTTGGAGAAATCGCTGTTGAAATTATACCAGGAGATTTCATGTTTGTACTATGGAATTAAACATTATAATTTACTTTTTAATTTTGCATTATGAAGAAAACATTCTGAAGTTTAAGTTTTAACCTTGCTGAGTTTTGAAAGTGCAATTGTATTCCTGATATAAAGCTACAAAGTCGTAAGACTGCATGTCAAACGCAAAAAAGTCGTATTTTCACATACAACGCTAATTTCACCATTATATTTCAATGCGTTCAGATAGATATCTATGTGAAACACTCCATGTTCACACACAAGGCAGATATGACGCACATAGATCTGTATGTGAAAAGCGTAAACAGCTTGTTTTACGAACAGCGTTAATTATATGCCTATTGAAATTACGTGTAAATGAAACATACGACAGTATGTGAAATCGCGATATGCAGTTTTGAGCTTAATGATCAAAATTCTTAAATAATATCTCACTAATTAGGTCACTTTCAAGATTGTAACTTAGTGCATGTATAGACCATAACATTATAAGTACATATGCAAAATATTTCAAAAAAGTCAAAAATGTCAGATAAGACAGTATGTGATGTGGGCGACGATAAGATTGAAGCGATATTCCACTGCTGTACTGCATGATGAGCATGGGCAAAAGGTCACACTGTATTTTCCATAGAGCAAGTAGCCCATGGACCGAAAGCACTCTAAGCCTCTGTCAGTCGTGTGTGCAATGGCTGGTGTACTATGCATTTGCATCCAGCATAGGATTTTTAACAATTTAAGTACTCCAGAAACTCTTGAAATTTAACTACTTAGTTCTCCAGATAGACAGGGATGTGTATTTTATTAATCTTTCCCATGTGCGCTTGGCCGGAGTCCAACCAGCGTCCTTCATATTATTAGCACGACACTCTTGGTAGCACAACGCTCTCTTGTATAGAGGAATCTATGTTCTATAGTGTCAAAACTGTCCACGGGAACTTTAACCAATCCAACATGGTGGAATTTATATTCATAATAACTTACTAGAAACCATACTGATAGCAAATTCAGTGAGGTGTTTTATAATGCTAAAGGAAAATGTTAAACTGCAATCTTGGACAAAAGTGTTAGCACACCTTTCTTAATGTATGGTAAAATTATCGTCCTCTACCCGGAACAATGTTAAACCTGAAATTATGTTACAGAGTGCCTAACAACACTCAACATTGATTGGTGGGGAAGGGGGAGGTTTTATGAATTAGCAAAAGCTTCAACCTTTAAACCAAAAAAACAAATCAATTTTATACCTTCAAAAATGGTCCAATTATGCAAATGAAAAAGAGCAAATTTTCACAAGGTGTGCCAACTACTTTTGTCCAAGATTGTGTTCAGAATGATTGACATTGAAAAGTGAGGATATAACCTGAAAAGTAATTTACAAGCATGTATTTTCATAGCAATTAGCAGCATGTACAAAGCATTTCAACTGACCAGTATTCTGGTATTGTGTTTCTAGATATTGATGGAGTGTGGCAGCGCCCCTGCCTTAATGGTGGTAACTGTGGGGGATGGTGTCAATGGACTATGTTTGTCTGTACTTATGGGTGGACTGGAACTACATGTGAAACAAGTAAGTAACTACATGTAAGGTGTATATGGCCAACATTGAATAATCATAATTATTTTCAAGTTTTATTTTTCAAATGGCTCATTGAACTCAATGGCTGGGTATTATAAAGCGAGAATAACTTCAGACCTGGATTTACACCAGAGTTAGTCCTAATGAGTGGGACTTTTTTCCTTTCAAAATACTCTGAAAAAGTTAAATGAACAGGTGGAAAATTCTCACATGTGACAGCACATATTAAAGGTGTTGGGAAGGAAAAAGGTTCACTCCTGCCACAGCTGTTTGACCCCAGGCAAATTGTCTCTTTTATTTTAGAGAAATTTAAAGCAATGGCGACACACTTTTGACACACATGATTATAAGTAGAGGCATGCAGAGTAGTATCTCGCAAAAAATCAGACAATCCATTGCGGGAATCTTGCCATATAGGCCTACAAAGGTCATACTTTGTATGTAAATAGAGCCCTCTATATGCCTATTTCGCATAGAACCCGCTGTCATGACCGGAAAAAACTAGTTGCGCGCACGCGCGTGAAGTCGCATTTTCCGCGCAATCGAGCATATTGCCTGTATTTTTGTTATGCTAGAAATTCGCCTCAGTCGGATCTGGTATTGTTTCAAAACTGCTAATTTTTTACCTTTTTTCTTTTGAATAGATTTTGTATTTCAAATGGCGTTTCTAATTATTCAAGGTTTTATTACCAAATAACCAATACCTTTACAATTTGATTATCTAATTATTTTTATCATAAATATCACTTTTGTTACTTTGAAGGAAAGATGTAGGTTTAAAATTAGTTCTAGAGAGCCAAATCCAATTTTTCATACAAAGATAAATACATGTGGACAAATCTTGTTTATTTGAAGCTTCAATACAAATATTTATAAAAACCGGGGAGTCTAGGCATGTAAGGACTTACCTACCGAAGGATATATATTTGTCCTACTCCTACTATGTCAGTAGGCACAAAAGGAGTCCAAGTCGCCGGCATGAAGGAATAGCGATTTTCATCGACGGTGTATTGCATAGTAACCAATCAATTGGAAACAATGTTACCCATTGATAAAATCATTGATAAAAACGTCAACTCAGACACATGCCATATAATTTCTGCCAATCTGACACAAGCTGGTGTCATTCTTTACTGATCCTGAAAGTTCAGGTGCATTCCGTTTGGTAATATTAGTTCGTGGACACTGTTTATGCCCAAAAAATCAGCAGAAAAGTAGCAGATGACAAATTCCCATAACTCCATGTGACGTTGCTAACGAGCTGAGTGACCGGGCCCTCTTTTTGTGCTGAGAACTGAATAGCGTCTTTACTGCAATTAACAATATAATTATGATTCTGAGTCATTATAATAGACATATATTCCAATTAGTTTAAATATCATTAATTTAACTTAATTAATATCTCATGTCTTAACGATCCGGCTTGGACAAGAGGAAGGGTCATTTTAAAGACGGCATGGATTTCCCTATGGGATTTCCCTGTCCGCGATCGGCTGCTGAACTGTTCGTAAACAAACACTTTCGATGACCAAAAAGCTCAAACTAGTTCGACCAAAACTCGAGCATATCAGGTGTAAGATTTACCAAATAATGTTGTTAAAACGGTCCAAATCGTAGCTAATCGTGAACTAATTAGGGAGGATAGATCCCCAGTTTGTGCAATCTTAGCCTGACTCAGTGACTGTATTTTTGTTGTATTGTAGCGTAAATACTAAATTTTCGATGGGGCAGGCGACATTACAGGATGGTGGCGGTCCTTTCGGTGTACGCATTAGTTTATGGAAGGGAGGGAGCTGGGGTTGTGGGTGGGGGGGGAGGGGAGGGAAGACTGGAATGCCCAATTTAGCTAATTAAATTGTTAAGGCGCAAAACATGAGGGTAATTTTGTCAGCATAAAACACAAGGCTTTCTAATTCAAAAAAGTATAATTACTAATACTATTGAGCTCGATTTTTTCGTGACTAGTAGTTATTTTTTTGGGGGGGTTAGTTTAAATTCAATACAGGAATCGAATCTAAGAGTTGGGGTTTCTTTCGGGAAAAGGGCCTGGACTGTTATGGGTGGGTATGGTAGAGGGAGATCCTCTTGCCATATGTTATCCATCAGTCCTATGATTAAAAAATACACGCGGTACCCGGACCGTGAGCCAGGTTGGTGAAGGGACAAAGGTTACATGAGGTCAGCAAGGTCACCACAATGTCACCCCAACCCTCCCCCTCCTTTGCACCAGACTACATCATCGTAGCCCTACGGAATCATACTGCATGCAATATAGTTGACCACACACACACAGACATACGACCAGAGGAATTCCTAGTGCTTCTGCAATTCTTGCAGACGAGACAAAAAAACCTCATTTGAACTGGCACCGGTTTTACACGCATGCAAAAATAGTGGGGGCACAAAACGTATCAATTTCATTTTTACTTAATCTGTCAAGCCCATGTCTATACTTTGTCCGGCCTGAATTTCGGGTGACGTTATCGCTTTCACGCAGACTTAAATGGGCAAATCGCAGTAAACCGCAGTTGTAATATCGAGATTTACAAAGCAGCGTGTATCGCAAGCCATAAAGGCCATAACGTAATGGCAAGCCATAAAGGCCATAACGTATTGCCGCAACGCGTTGCGAGAACGTGAGGCAACGCGTGCCAAAATTTACAAAGCGTTGCGGGTTGGCCAATTAATGATCAATTTGTGCCGTATTTAAAAAAATAGACCAACAGACAACGGTTGCAAAGTATTGCAAACGTTGTGGAAACTTACAACGCGTTGCAAGCCTTCACAAGCGTTGCAACATATCACAACGCGTGCGAGCTTTACAAGGCGTTGCGAAGGTCCACAACATAAGGGTCATAAGTATTGCCGCAACGCGTGTGAGAAAGTGCAACGCGTTGCGACCATTTCGGCAACGCGTTGCGGCGTCGGCCATCAAAAATCATGAATTCGTGAAGTATTCAAAAAATAGATCACACGCTGTGCGGCATACGGTTAGGACCCTTAGGTTCACAACGCGTTGCAAGCTATCACAACGCGTTGCGAGTACAACGCGTTGTGTAGGCAATAAGGGTCATTAACGTATTGCCGCAACGCGTGTGAATGTTTGCAAGCGTTGTGAAGGTCGCAAGCGTTTGAGATTTAAATTTGACATACGTCCAGAAATCATGCTGTTGATTTGGCCGAACCGCAACGCGTTGTTGAAATGTCGCAACGCGTGCCGAAATGTCGCAACGATTTGCCGAAATGCGCAACGCGTTGGGACCTTCTCACAAATGTTGCGGCAATGCGTTTATGGACCCTTTGCTGTTACCTTGCAAGGCGTTGTGAAGCTTACAACGCGTGTGAAGGTTTGCAACGCGTTGACAAAGTATCTACGCCCAAAGGGGGCGTTGTGGTCTATTTTTTGAAATACGTCACGAAATTCATGATTTTGATTGGACCGACCCGCAACGCGTGCTGAAATGCGCAACGCGTTGCCAAATGTCGCAAGCGTTGCTACTTTATCGCAAAGCGTTGCAGCAATACGGTATGCCCTTATGGCTGCGATAAACGTATTGCCGCAACGCGTTTGCGACTTTCGGCAACGCGTTTTTTTTTTTGGGCGGCGTCGCCAATTAGATAGACGAATTTCTGGGCGTTTTTCAAAATTAGACCCACAACGCGTTTCAAAGTATCTAAGCAACGCGTTGTGGAAACTTCACAACGCGTTGCAAGCCTTCACAACGCGTTGCGATCGTCACAACACTTGCGACTTCACAACGCTGGCGAAGGTTGTCACAAGTCCAGCAGGGCAGAACGTTTGTGCCGCAATGCGTTGGTGAGAAAGTAGCACGCGTTGCGACACTTTCGGCACCGTTGCGGCCTCGGCCAACCTCAATCATGAATTTCTGTGACGTATTGAAAAAAATAGATCACTAACGGGTTGCGGCAATACGTATGACAACTTATGGCCTTCACAACGCGGTGCGAGCTTCACAATGCATTGTGAGGCAATAAGGGGTCCATACCGTATGCCGCCCCCCGCAACGCGTTGTGAAGGTTTTGCAACGCGTTGTGAGATTTATATTTTGGATTTTCTTGCAACGCGTTGCGGCAATAAGTTATTACCCTTATGCTTGTGGACCTCGCAACGCGTTGTGAGATTGCAACGCGCTGTGAAGGCTTGCAACGCGTTGCGAAGTATCTAGCAACACTTGTTGGTCTATTTTTTTAAATACGCACAGAAATTCCATGAATTTTTTTTGCTACACAACACCGCAACGCGTTGCTGAAAGTCAATGCCGTTTCTACTTTCTCTCAACGCGTTGCGGCAATACGTTAGGCCTTTATGGCTTGCGAAGGCGTGCACGATACGCTTCACATATCTGCGCGAAATCTATGACATCACTCCTATTTGAGGCTAGACGAAGTATAATTTTGCTCATTTGGGAGGGAACACTAGCAAGAAGAAAATATTGTTGTGGGGAATTTCCCTCCCTCCTCCCCCCTCAAACTCTCACCAAAATCCCTAGCTATGACTTAGTCCTCTGCACACCTGGTCACGAATGCCCCCCACCAACACGGACTGTGAACTAGGTGTGCCGTGTTTGGGTATATAGTCGGTTTGGGCCATTTTGGGGAGTTTTCCGTAACCTGACCCATCTGACACACTTTTTCTGACACACTTATATTTAGAAACCTAATGGAATAAACATGCTTTATTCAGTGAAAGGTTCCGAATGTGTCAGTTACAGAAACTCCCCATTAGTAACCCACTTGCATGGTGAATTGCAGCCGGCTTTACAGAATAAATGTCAGCATCTCCTGCACTTTGTTCCGCAAAGGCTACTAAATTCATGTGGTCACTAGTGACCAGTGACCCTAGGGTCAATAATGGCCCAACTGGCGTATATTCCTGAAATCAGATAATTTATAACATATCTTGGATATGCACAATCATTTCCTTTGACACGCACTGATATGACCCAAGGATGGTAAGTTTTCCAAACTTTTTTTGAGGTGCGATTGTTAATGGTTCACATCCACTCGGCTTCACCAAGGCGTCCTGGTTCCTTCCCTGCGAGCCAGTGTTGTACATGAATTTGGTTTTGTCGATCCATGCTCGCCCTCGCAGCTTTTCTCTGAGAGCTTTGTTTTCCTCCGGCACCTAACTTTGGACTTCTTTCCATAAAGCCTTCTTTCTCATCTGGATTAACTTGTTTGTACAGCCTAAGGCAACTCCACAGCCAGCACCCTGAACACTTTCAATTGGGGGATTTGATGCCTTATAAGAATTATTTTAATATATTTAAAAAATCTTCCAATTTAAACATGCCAAAAACTGTGATTGGCACCCACTCCACCCAACTCTTGCCATTTCAATTTTGGTGATCCCATCAACTGATCAAGTCTTAGTGCTGGTTGTTTTCCCGAGTCGGTGACCACGCTGAGCTAAACTGATTCCCCAGCTTTTCATTTGGAAACGTTTTCAGCATCCGTTGAATTACTATCGAGAAGTTTAAGCTCAATACACCATTCGCAGGTACAGGTCACTACCAAATACAAATTCACTGTGGCACACAATCGCAAAATATCTGGAAAATTGTGGGTCGCTCTTCAAAAATGTGCTGTTGTTGCTTTAATACACAAAGTTATAGAAGGCACTGGTTAACACTAAATCATGCTAAAAACCTGCATAATTTAGTTGTTCTGATTATTAGCACTTTAAAGTGTTGTATCCCGAACTTACATTTTAAGTGTCCATAAGCATAAACACCACACTTGTTTTACCATTTTTCAGTGTTAATCTTGTGTTATGCCTCCTATACCTTTGTGTGGTAAAATAAAAAATAACGTGTTAAAAAAGTGCTATCCTCTGACTTTTTAGAGTGTGGTCATATTCATGAAACAAAATCTTGGGTTTGACCTGTATTTCCCTGCAATTTTTCCAAATATCTGCAGGAGTGGCTGGGCATGGGCACCCTTTGATATGATGAAATCAAAGTTCGTTCACTTTTCACGAAAATAGCTGAAGGTGCATTCGATTTTCACTCATGACAATCAAATGGTGAAAATTTATAACGCCACTGACCCATTTTTTTGTGCAACAGATATTTTTATAATAACCACAATAGAAGTTGTTGAGCCTTCTTAACCTTATATATTGAATTAATTACTAAACAAAGCGAACTTTAAGGTCCATTTTCAGATGGTATATTCGAAGTCTGTGCACTATCATCTCATGAAATTTTACATTATGACATTTTTTACACCTTACTGTGATCTTTTTGTGATAATTATAATAGTGTTTCCTATAACAATGCATTAGCCACAACTGTTGTTTTTTCTAACAAAATCAATTTATTTTGGAAATTTCAAAAAAAGCATGTGTTGTTTATAGATGTTATATTAAATAAATTGACACAAACTCTCAACAAGAAGGGAAGTTCCAAAATTCTCTTTCACAAAAGATTAGTGCCTATATGTTATAATCCACATATTGCATAAAAATCAGGCAGGTCAGACACCCTCTGTTCTTATGTCTTTTGAAATACAATGTTGCTCAATTCATTCTTTTCTAACTACCCGCGGTGACTTCAGGTCTTCCTCTATCCAATCAGTGCAGTGCAGGGGTACGGGCAATTGCGCCCCTAATTTTTATCATGTGCCTCCTTTTGTAATTGACTCTAATCAAAAGCAAGAACAGTAAATTTAGAGTAAATTTTTATAAATAAGTACAAACTTATGGTAAAATACCAGTACTGTAAAATGGGAACTGACGCCTCAACTTTTCATCAAGTCTTGTTCTGATGAAATGAGAATTTGAGTTAGGTTTAAAGGCATTACAGTCACTTAAAGAACTGTTAATAAAGATAAATCCAAATCCAAACCACATATTGCTAATTTTTTTTTTTACATACCAACTATGTAAAAATAAAAGAAAATGCGTAAAATTTACACACCTGAGTTTTGTTTACTGGAATTCTAAATTTTTTAACAGTATATGTAAAATATCTTGGCCAAATTTCTGCATCAATTCATTGTACAATTTTTTTTTTTATGTATTTTTATAGTGCAAGCTGCTCTTGCATTTTATCAATCCTGTCTGATAGCTTATTGACCTTGTCCAATCCAGTAAATTTTAGTAAACTTTTCAATATGGCTTATCCAGCTTGAAACTGCTGTTGACGCGTTGATAAGCATTGGTACTAAACCAATGTTCAAGTGTCAACTCCAGTGTTTTCCATCACCTGACCACCTCCCCCTAATCAACCATTATTAATTCAACAACATTTGTTGGGCCTTTACTTTTGTATACTATTCCGTGGAAGAATCTTTTCGCGATTTTTAACATGTTTTTGTCCCAAATGCGCGAGAATTTAATTTCCACGTATTGACATCATGCAATACAAATTCTATTTTTTGGAAAAAAGGTTTTTTTTTTCACGGTTTTTATCTTCACATTTTTTTTTTATGTTCACTCGAATTTGCGAAAATAACAGCATCGCGAAATTTCCACTTATACAGTATAACGTAAAAGTTTGCTAAATTCATATGGTCAACCCGCATGTAGCCCAGTGCAGTGGTTCTACTGCAAGGTCCCAGTAGTCCTAGAGGCAAGTTCCCGATCACAGGCAAAAATCTCCTGGTCCGTCCGGGCAAAGAGTTCTGAAAAGGGCCGAGTTATGACTATCCATCTTTTACTTCCCGATTTCCGTTAAAAAAACAGAGGGGCACTCACTCTGTCCCCTATGCCCCCAACCTGGCTATGCCACTGTCAGGGGGAGGTATCAGGTTAAACCTGGTGAAGTTTGTGCAAACACCCTTATTCAGAAGCCATATCATGGGTTTCAACTCAAAACACAATGCAATTCCTATACAAGGCAGCTTGACACCTCGAAGTCCCTGGTTTAGCATCAGTCAATATGCCTTTACTCCACATTTACTGATACACGCCTGGAGAAGCCTGTAATGGAAGACAAGAAACAAACAGGAGTTAATACTTCCATTGTTATACTTGTTTTCGTCTTAGACAACACGCAGAGGCGTGCAAGTTTGGCACAATGGCTAGCGATAGGTATTTGTATGCATATTTATTAAACTTTATCTTAGGCTTATTTTTATTTTTAATGTTGGGTCACACAGAGGTGGTTTTGCACACAAAATAATCTGTCCAATGGGCATCAAACATTCCGAATTTGGGGGAGGGGCTAGAGGGGCCATACCAAAAAAAATACAGACCCGTAAAAAATTGAATAAAGCCTAGTCTAAAGAGCCCATTGCATTGGTAAAAGGGGATGGAAAAGTCAAGGTCCCCCAGGCCTTAATTTCTCTCGCCAGCCCTGCACTATGGGGTCTGCACATTTATCCGAAGGTTCCTTTATCCAATGAAGTATCGCCATTGCGAAGGTTCGTTTATCCGAAGAATCCAAAGAGTTTTATCGAAGGTACGTTTCCAAGGTTCGTTATCCAAAAAAGAAATAGGTTCGTTTATCCAAAAGTGTTTAGCTTTTCAATTTCAGATCAACGACACCATAGCATTTTAGGATCAATGAACCCGCGAATAAACAAACTTCGGACTAACACCACCTCGGCTAAACAAAACATTGGGAAAAAACAAACCTTCGGACTTGGAAACAAATTTCGCATTAAGGAACCTTCGGAAAAAACGCCTCCTAGGTATGTGGAAATTCCGGTGTTGGATTAATGAACCTTCGGATAAACAACCTTCAGATAACGAACCTTTGGAATAATGAACAGCAACATGCAATACAAACCTGTACATGCACAGTGCCTTTGCCTGCTTAGCCATGCACAATGCAAGCATTAAAACTTAAGTATAAAAAATTATATTAATTTATGCTATAATTAAGACTCTTATCGGCATGATGATCGGCAACTTACAAAAAAGTTACATACTGCCAGCCAAAAAGAAATACTCCAGGTTGAACCTAAATTTTAAATTCCAAATTCAAACTGACACTAGTATGCAAAGTAAAGCAAGGTTTAGAGTTCGAACTGCAGACTATTTTGTAGTCTGCAAAAGTGCAATGATCATGAACGTGAACATGAACTTGAATGACAATCAAATCAAAACAATGACTGTCTGACATGTTTGACTTGTTGAGTCTGACACTATTCCACTAAAACTATTGAGGTTGAAATATCAACATGAGAGTGATCTGTCATTGCCATTTATTTATGAGTAATTGGCAACGACGTACGGACTCGATCCTGCAACTTCTGGCTTTAACTTGACAAAAACAGTGTAAATAACTTACCACACTGCCAATGCCCAGCACTGCTAGCAGTAGCAGTATACCGTACACTGTACATGACACACGACACGCGCATGTCCATGTCTGGCGTATGCCAAGTCTAATCTTGCACGTTGCCGAATTTTGATCCAACTTTAGGCCAATGATTTTAATGAGGCAGTGCGTGCCATACACAAAGTATGAATCAAACGTTTACTTAAATCAGTTATCTAAACAAAACAGAAGAGCAAAAATTAACCGTGTGGGTTAATATGCTGCCTGCCACAGCGTGTGAGGTAAACAAAAGCAACTGCGTTACTCACCATACAGTCACGGCTGTTGATGCTGGAGGGCGATGCGTAAGAACGGCGATAACCAGCTAAAATACCTATAACTAGGATTATTTTGCAACAAAGAACCCGGTGTAAAATGGAAACATGACCTTTTAATATCTTAACGAAGTGACTCATAGATCCAACTGAAACATTCTGTTTTCAGTACAAACTAACGTGAGCAAAGTAGCACCTTATAAAATTCACTGTATACCTTTTAAACAGAAACCCCAACCAAAGTTGGCCTAGCATCTCTTGCATTTTAAAAATCAAGGCCATCCCTTTTTTCTATCTGGATATTATAATTCCCCATGAAAGCAAAGGCATTCACCTCTTTCAACACAGACACAATGTTCAAAACGAAACGTTGATGCACCACCGCCACTGAAATATGTATAATGTGAAGCAGGTGAAACGTCCTGTGAATCGATCCGCACCGATCCCGAATCGGAAGTCGAGTTTGGCATGATTAGCAAGGGTGACGTGAATGATCATAAGGTATTACATCAGAGCGCGAGCTTAATAATTATCGTTAGAATGATTTCCAGTCCCTTAATGTTACATCGTATGACCTATATTATTATGGAATATAAACAATTAGTTCAGAAAAATTGGATTAATATCGAACACTCACCAGATTTCGCTGAGCTTCCCTCTGTCGGCTAAAAATGGTGACTCCAGGCGAGATAGCAGTCTTGGGAATTTCAACATTGATTTTCGAAAACAATGAAAACGCGTGAAAACAACTATAACGTCTTTTATATAGATTTGTATGTTTTCTACGTTGAGTTGTTGTTTCTTTATAATTTATATAATAAAGTATGCATTTGACGAATGTTTCTGAATGTTTATTCGCTAATGGGCGCCGCAGTGAATTTGAAGTCTCGCGAATTTCTCGAAGCAGTTGGATGGATTGCGAGATTTTCAACTGTAGTGCAGCTGGGGGCGAAAATGAACAGCGTGAGAAAGACGTGGTAAACCAAATTTTTAAGAAAAATCACATTTGCCCGCAATGAAATGTCATCAATTACACAGGAGGGAGTTAGTGAAATAAATTTCCAAATTGTTGTCAAAAGTGTGTCGCCGTTGATATTTTTGTTTTATTCTTGGTTTGTCATAATAAATGAGACCATTCTTCAAAACAGCTGTTGCGAGAACTAACCCTGGTGTAAACCCAGGGTCTAAAGATAGTCTTTCAGAATACCAGCCAATAAGTCTTTGGGGATATAATGTCTCATGACAGGTCACTTTTCAAACTCCTTTCAGTTTCACAAGACTTCATCTGTTGGAACACCCATTCTAAAATGACAACAAACATTTCATCGCACCTAAAGTGATTAAGCTTTATGTCATAAGATGGTGATTAGTATTTTCTGTCGTGCATGACAGAAAATCAAAGCATGGTTTTCAATAGGGATGATTACGATAGCATGTTAGTTCAAAACGAGGTTTGCGGTTTACTTATGTACCTGTTTGTCCAATAAACCTTCAAAACGTTCTTGGTAGGTTGTCTACAACGGATCCAGTGCAATTTGAGAGAAATTTGTATCCTCAAAAAAAAAAAAAAAAACACCATAAGAATCTGGCTGCATATGATGGTCTCTGAAATGGAAGGTTTCCTTGTCATTCATGTACCTTACAGTTGTGACCCATCTTTTGTGACCCAACATTATCGGCTTCACTCCAGAGTATGCCACTCAGCAATGGCCATAATATGTGCCCTTAGAAGTGCAACATGAGATTTTGAAGTGTCCATTTAATGTGTCATATGTAGTGATTTTATATAGATTAGACCAGGGGTGTCCAACCTTTGTTGGCGCTGGGGCCACATAGTATCCACAGCTATTGCGGGCCACAAAGTAGGACCCATATCTATACCAATATTTGCCGAAAAAGGGACCCATAGCAGTAACAGAGATGCAGATTGTGGGTCAAATTTAACACAATGTTTCCATTTTTATTGACCTTTTTAGCAAATTGGGAAAACTTTTGGGTTTATTTTGAAGAAACTGGACTAAATTTCTTACAATTTTTAGAAAATTTTGGTTTCAGTTTGATGAAATTGGACTAGTTTTCCAACAATGTTTCAAAAAGTTCGGTTTCAGATTGAGGAATTGAACTAATTCAAATAACATCTTTTTTAAATCTATTATTTTAAAGATATTCAATTTTTTCTGGGACGTACCTCACGGGCCGCATGAGAGCTCTTAAAAATGGCCCGCGGGCCGCAGGTTGGACAGTCACACCCCTGGATTAGACACGCAAAGATTTCTTAAAGGGGGATGGCCCGATTTCAGGATATGAAGTTTTCATCTTGATAGATTGGCCTTAACTCCTAAACCCCATCTGTAAAGATTCGCGCCGATATTTCAATCCGTTTTGATGTGAGAGCTAAAAACGTGATTTTGTAAGCCCCATACAGTACTATGTAAACTTAATATTGGTCGACCAAAATGGGTCACATTTTCGCTCATAACTTACAAACCAAACATCCTTTGGCTCAAGATTTCACCAGGTAAATGAGAAAAATAGTAGCTTTCTTCTGATACTAAAATGTTGACCACTTCCGGTAAAATCTGGGGCTTCTGGGGACGAGGCTATTAGCGATCGGGCCATGGACCTTTAACCTTGTCTTTCACTACAGAAAAGTCTTAAAAGTGAAAATAAAAGATGATTTTTTATTTGCATCAGTTTCCTAATGCCAGTCATTCTTGCTCAAATAGTATTGATAACATATTGCTAACTTCTAATGTTGGCTATTTTCAGATATTGATGAGTGTGCCAGTAGCCCTTGTCAGAATGGTGCAGTGTGTGTGGATGGTGTCAATGGCTACCAATGTATCTGTGCAGCTGGCTTTGATGGGACTAACTGTGAAAATAGTAGTAATGTCAGCCCTTAATGGGAGTTTACCAGGGTCAAACTTAAAAAGCCACCAGCCCTGGTAGAATGGTCTTGCCTTCAAGTATTAAGCAATCATGCATCATAGGATACTGCCTACTGATGTCCTTCGCACCTTTAAGAAAAATAGTGGGTTTAATAGACTTTTTCAGATGGACATTAAAAATGTTCGGATCAAAACGCATCATACGTGAGTGTCCTTATATGCTCGCATACCTTCACAATCACTTGCCAGTGATGCGCATTATGTAAAGGTGAAATAAGCATAAGTGCTGCGACCAACAGTTGCGTTTGATGACCCATTAGCATGCTTATCAGGGGTCGTGCTTTTCAGTAGACTACGATTTGAAAAGGTCTTTTGAAGAAAGAAAAGTTCCTCAAGGATTTGAACCATTAAACTTGGGTTTTGCGAGGCCTATTATTTACTAAATCATGCACGCTGATATGGGGAGAAGTTGGTCTATTAATATAAAATCATTTGTCATTAAATAGAGGTTTTATATGCATAACAGCATTAGCATCTGAAAATTTTGTAATGGCTTTACATGGAGGTAGAACTGGTGAGAATTCTACAAAGCTGTCACCAAGTGCTGCCAGCATGTCTGTAATTTTGGCTTTTGGAGAAAGTTTTGCATACTTTTTAGGAAAAAAAACAGAAAAAGATGATTTGCAACTTATTTCAGACTATGAAAGATCCTGAGAAGTATATCTCAATCATTAGTTATGGGTAATACAGAATGTCTTCTCTTCAACTTCAAATTGAGATTGACTCTAATGGATAAAAACGTTTTGCATGTGCCTGTCAAGGCACATAATTCTTGCAGTCATATTTATCTCAACTCTGGATTACATAAAGTATACTCAGCACAGCTTAATGATAGGAAGTATATTACACAATGGCTGGTTCCAGAAATGAATTAGTGGCCAGATTCCTGCCTTCATATGCAGTGGAACAATTTTTGGTCCCCGCAACCATGTTGTGGAAGGGCTTTTGTGGTCTAGCAGATGGATGCCTGGATGGATGGCTAACAAAATTCATTAATCTATTCCACAGACTAAACCAATTAGTCTGTGAACTTCTATTGTGGCACTGTGATAGAACATGGAGTCATGTGCTGTATACTCTTGAACAGGTTATGAATATTAATTAGCTCTTTTGTATATTTTCAAGAAAATATGATTAAACCACAGTTTGTGGGGCCATCTTAATTATGCACTGCGTAATTCTTGTTAAAGTGGGGCATGTGAGTTGATGAATTTGATCTCTTTATGTATTTTAATGGGACACTTATCGTTTACTTTAGTAGGTGGAGTGGCATGTACCTACCCATAGATCTTAATAAAAGCTAGATACTGAACATAAATTTGATTTGCCTACAGACTGTCAAAATCCTTCATTATTTTGATTGCTTTCCCACCAAGACATAATTATCTTATACCCTTCATACATACACCTATGCTATGTCATGTGCTTTATTCCAAAGGGTATAATGTAATTATACCCCACAAAAACAGTGCAACATTCAACCATTCAGTTACATGCTGATGTGGTACCAACATTTAAATACAACTAAAATATAATTTAAGAAAAACATGTTGCCAAATTCAGAACACATTTACATATGAAAATTTATTAATATTTCCCTGGAAATGGCCAGCGCAAGTTGGTGGTGAAAAAACCAATGTGCACTTGGCTGGAAATTTAGCTTCAAATTCTTTATAGATTTTGAATTTTTAATCAAATATTAAGGTTGAGCTGGTAGAAATCATAACAATATTTTAAACAAGCCTACAGCACTGGGTGGAAATTAACATACCTGGAATTTTTGATGTGCACCACTTCCTTATCAGAAAAAATCCTGAGATGGCAAAACAAATTTGACCTCATTCGGACCTCTATAGCTGAAATCGGGTAAAAAGAGACAATTACACAGGGACGACAACTTTTAAATCCTTTGCTCCAAGAACATTGTTTTAATCTGATAGTTAAGTGTATGGCAAAGCCTTAGACTTGATTGGCCATGGACACAAGGATGCTGTTCTTTACAATAGCAAGATTTCTCTCAGAAATGATTCTTTTGAACAACTGAATTACCAACCTTGAGTGTAAAGTTAAAATTTGATCCAAAGAGCGTGAGCTGACCCAATTAAGAAAAATGCTGGTTTTGTTTTTGCTGTGTTTTGTTAACTTGACTTGTTTAAGGCCATCCCATTTTGAATGTCAAGTATGCAGTTTTCAATTTTATGAATGAAAATGATTGATGATTGATTTTCAGATATCAACGAGTGCGCTTCTAATCCGTGTCAGAATGGAGCTCCATGTGTTGATGGCATTGATCTCTATACCTGTGTCTGCCAACCCGGATGGACTGGTACCATCTGTGAAGCAAGTAAGAGTTTATATCACCCATATGGTGACCCATCTGTCTGATTGCTAAATCTGCAATTTGGCAGCCAAATAGACAACTTTGTCCTAGAACCATAGAGTTGTTATATTCCTTGCAGTTTTAAATGCCAGATTGCAAATGTAGCTCCTTCTCTCGGTTGTTTTATCCAAATTTGCAAATATTAAAGTTTTTAAGTCTAAGGCTGTTAGTAATGTATTTAAATAACCAACAGTTGTAAACAAATCAACTTTTTTTTTTGCATTTGTTGGGGGTGCAAGCTTGCAAATTCAGTATCAAGGTATAGAATGTGTTTCAAATATGTGGGGATGTAGAGATGACCAGAAATTTTTGGGAGGGATGTCCTCTGATCCTCCATATCTGCCACCTATGCAGGTGGAGTGATCCATATGTTCATGTCTGAATGTCATACCCTCATCCTGTGTGTCAATCATAGGCTTTGTTCGCGTGCTGAGCAGTGTCAGACATTCTGCCACAGTCTGTCCGACTCACAGTGGTTAACTTTAAAGCACGATTACAACATTTCATTCTCCATCAATGAAAAGGGGGGATAGGTTCTCGGGCGCCAGTCCGAGGAGCTTCCTGCACTGCGAGCTGCCGAAGGTGTTTGCAAATTCAGATGTTTCGCAGCATGTTAGCGGGATGTCTCCTCCTCCGAGTACTCTCCGCTAGCATACTACCAGCTGCTAGCCAGCCTAGTACTACCCAAGGGCTTTATTACCTAGCACAGCTAGAGTGCCTGGTGCTGCGTTTTAAACCCAGGGAATTTCAATCCGGGAGTGGTGGTGGGGGATGGGAGGATTTGCTGTTGTCCGATTGTTTCGGGGTGATGCAACTCTCTTGCCAGAGCCTCTTGTTATCTCTTGTCCAGTGATATTGGACAGTGGGACCAGGGTGGTTAACGATGGATTGCCACTGTGGTGGTTCCCCCCCACTTCCACTGTACGGTTATCGGAACTGAAGGTTGGTTCGGTCCTCACTCACTTGCTCCTGTGTGGGCTGCTTGCCTATGTAATGTTCAGCCAGGGTGGATTCCACATCCGATCCAGCTGGCCCAGCCAGCTACAGTCCTTTTATGTGGGTACAATAATCGGTTTTGGGCAGGGTATTTGCCCCAATTCAGGGTCAGTGTATGGTTGCGTCTTTGGTACCTGGTGCGCAACCCAAAACCGCTGTCAGTGGTTTGTGAGGGTTGTGCCGCTATGCAGCATCTCATCACTACCTTTGGGGGTGATAGCTTGCAGTGGTACAGCTTGGTACCAGGCCTGGCCAGAGCAGTTACCCCACCACATACATTTTTGGCTAGTGTACAAGGACTTGGATGGTCTCCCCATGCAGTCGGCTGTACCAGGTCCTATGGTAGTTGGGTCCAAGCTAACCTTCAGGCTGGGTCTGCCAAACCTACTCCGGCTGGTGTTATCCCTTAGGTTGGGTCAGCAGCTGCCGCCCAGGGCCAGTGGGCTACTACTGCCCCTTCCACTCACCTGGCTCATACAGCTGCACCGTCTATGGACTCTTACTGCCTGCAGACATCCGAAGTTTCGATTGACAGTGGGGGTGAGGGAGCATGGACTTGGCGATGCCATGACGATGGTGAAATCTCCTGAGCGCCTCGGCCAAAAGCTGCTCCAGAGCTGGATAAGGTGGACATGCTTCCTGCGTGTACTCCACTGGGTGTGAGCAGGGCAGCCAAGACGCATGCCTTGCGTTACGATCCTGAGCAGTGACTATGCGGTTGGGACAGCTGACCCAGTACTTCCGTTTTCCAAAGGAGATTGCATTCGGGAGGCCCACAGCCCCAATCTAACTTGGCGGGTCATCTTCCCCACGCGGCCAGTTGAGATAGTCATAAGACGGATGCATCAAAGTCGGGGGGGGGCTGTCTTCCTGGACAATGTGATCAGGGAAGTTGTCAGTCCGAGTCGCGCGTCCATGGCAATCGTCTCGCCAGGAATGTTGCACACAAGGCAGCTCACTTTTAAAGATGATTGCGATTCTGTTAAAGATGACCCAAGATTGTGGTAGGCAATTTTAAGCAAACCATGCAATGATCAGCTGTGGAATAAAGAAATTAGTTGTAGAAGATGGGAGAGAGAGAGTAAAAACTTGGAACATATACTGCACTAGCTGCCAGGTCAAAAAGAAGTAGAAGTAAGCTGCAGGAATGATTATGAAGGACCACTAAGAAGAAAAAGATTTGTTGCCAGATGGGTACTGAGATATTTTAACCTAGAGCAAACAAGGGAAGAGAGGGTGATGTGAACGTTGGCTCCAGTATTTATTGAACAAGCATGAAAATGTAAACGGTTAAAGGTTTGAAGGAAATTTTTTTAACTCATAGAGAACCAAGATACAACTTTTTATCCCCATGGCTACACTTTTTATCCCCTGGCTTGAAACGCAGAAGGGGGATTATCAGTCAAGGCGTCGGCGTCCGGCGCGTCGTCCACAAATCTTGTGAACGCGATAACATGAGACCCATAAGTGTGATGGTGAGGTACCTTGGTCGGTGGGATCGGACTGCCATGCCCCTCATCTGATTAGATTATGAGGCAGGCATATGCTATTAACCGTAATTTGCATAATTAATGAGTGAATTGGGGGTATTTTACCCCAACAGAGACCCATAAGGGTTATGGTGATGTAACTTGGGGTGAGGTGGGATCGGACTGCCTTCCCTTCATCGATTAGATTATGGGCGTGGCCTATGCTAATTAGGTACCTAATTTGCCTAATTAATTATTTTAATTTGGGGTATTTTTAACCAAAAAGCTTGTGAACAACGAATCTGAAGATTCCATACGTCAGATTTTGATGAAACTGGTGAGGGGTGGGGATTAGGTTTGTGGGCCGCATGATAGGCTAATTAAATAGCTAATTTTGCATATCTATGGGCTAAATTTGGGGTATTTCACACCCAAAAACTTATGGCTCTTCAATGTTTTGTTTCACAGTCCGATTTTGATGAACTTGATGGAAAGGGTGGGAATCATGTACTCTCGCGATGATTAGGTTTAAGGTGGTTGTCCGGGTTTAAATGGGGTTGTCCGGGTTCAAGGGGGGGTTGTCAGCTGTAAGGGGGTTGTCTGGGTTAAAGGGGCTTGTTGTGGTTAGGTGGTTTCACAATTTAAGGGGGTTTCCAGGTTTAAGGGGGGTTGTTGGTGTGTTAAGGGATTTTTTGGGTGTTAAGGGTTTTTGGGTTTAGGTTTTGTGGCACATATCATTTTGTTATGCAAGAGCCCATATTGTTTACGCCATACACTTTACTCTCTTTTCGCTCTTGCGGATGCCCCTTGTTTTCAACACGCTAGCCATAAAACCAGATTATCTAGCCACAATAAATTGACCCCACTGACCCACCCTCCCCTTAACAGAATAGAGTTTAACAAGGAGAAAATGGGATAAGTGCAGAATGGGGTAACTTTAAACCATCACTTGTTAAAACATAAGAAAAATCACAAAGGGTAATGACATGTGCAGCTGTTATTTTTTAACCTGAAAAGGAAGGAGAAAAATCAAGCATGGTTGAATGAAGATGGCAATACCCAAAAACTGCCAACGACACTGCCATGCACCAGTACCAGAATTTTGTAGCACAATCTTTGTTTGACGACATGGAATTTGTCCACAAGTTCCAACTCCACAGGGTTCCTCAGTTATCAGAAAAAGTACTAGGTTTCAAAGGTTGCCAGACGTCTTCAAATTCTACAATAACAAGTGTTTTAAGACTACAATGTCCACAGATTTTTCTGCGCTGATATACTCAAGCACATTGGTCTACGCTTACAAACAACGTTGTGAACAAATTTTGTTGTCTTGAAATGTTTCCAATTTTCGAAGGTATCCATAGACTCAAGATTCCACCTTAGTTTGGAACTTATAACCAAAACGTTGTACTTTTACTTGTCTCCCTGCCCAGACATTGATGAATGTGGCCAGTAACCATGTCCGAATGGAGGTCAGTGTAGGAGATGGCATCATGAATACACTGTCTAATGTCAACCAGGATGGACAGGACCCAACTGTGAAACAGAAGTTTCAGTCTGGTGAAAGAGTTAGATCCACTTAAGGTTTATGCCAATTTTTATTTTTTGGGTTGGAAATGTGGGCAAAAGGAGGGGGTTTTGCATCTGTCTTGTTTAGCCTAACTGTTTACCAAACATAGAAGTGGTGAAAACTGAAATCATTAGTCTTGAGATATTTTGAATGTTAGCAAGGTTTTGTTGTGTGGTTAGAAGAATGCCCAATTGAAACTAGCTTAGCGACAGTGGGTTGATGGTAAAATGGCAGTTGTGGAAGTAGTAAATTTTGCTGGAAATGTCTGAAAATTTGTTGACTGATGTTAATGAGAATATTAATAACAAGTCTTCCTTTGTTCGGTCTCGAGTTTGAGGTTGACGTCATGACATGACTCTGCATTCGCTCAAGAGTTTTGATTGCGCCGCCTTTGTTCGCGTGTGTAAATGCTGCAATTCCAAGGTTGAGATGTGCATTTCTGGGGTGCAAACCTAACACACGCAGTGACGTCACCCTCAAACTTGAGATCGAACAGAGTATAGTGCCTAATGCAGAGGCCTCTTGGTTCTACACACAGTAAAGGAACAGATTTTATAATTTATTGTGTTATTTATAAACAATAGATAGTTTATCAAATACAAAATACAATAGATAAAAATTGTGTGTCATTATGTGTATCTTATACATTAAGTTAAACACCAAAAATAACCAATAGAAATTCAAGAATATTGTAAACTGAGAGATAGAGAACATGGGGATACACCCGAATTGTCAGCTATGAGGATCTGTTTGTACCCCACAGCAACATCAGTAAAGTCTTGATCTTTCCTGGACTTGGATGCCTCTACCCTATCTAATGTTTTACTCTGAAAGCAAAACTGATCTTGATTACATTGACGGATTGATTTCAGATATTGATGAATGTGCAAGCAGTCCTTGTCAGAATGGTGGTATTTGTAATGATGGGATCAATGGCTACGCCTGTGATTGTCTTGCCGGCTACACAGGGCCCAACTGTGAACAGAGTAAGTTTTTGCAACCCATATATCTATAGTCCATTTCTCTACCTCCGTGCAGTGATGTCATAACTTTGACGCAGCTTTTACGCACCTGTCAAGATATGCTGTCTTTGTGCGCGCGTATAAAAACACCAGGCGCGTGGTTTACTGATGCGACCATCAAATCTCGTGCTGACGCCACTGCACAGAGGTAGGGAAAATGGAATATAGGAGGGTCACTAGAGGAAATGATAGTGAATAGCCAACACTGGGAAATGTGTAATGAATTGTGTATTCAAGGATAAGCGGTCAAAGGTCATCTTGTGGTATTTCTTGTTGATTGTTGAAAATTGCTTAAAAATGTTGCTTTTGTACATAGATCACTGGACATACACCAATATTGCTTTTATTGATTCTCGAGGTGTGGGTTATATATGACGCAAAAGGATAATAGACCCAATGTCATCTAGGTCTCACTTGAAGGGTAAAAGTTGTCATGAATTGTGGGTAATATCACGCTGATTACAGGTGTCCTAAAATCATGAAAAACTCTACCGTTACCACAAAAATGACTTGTTATTGAGTTTTGCGTGCTGTTTGGTGTAAACAAACACCTTTGTGACATTGTATATACTGGCAAAAAATAATCTGCTTCAATTGGAATGATTAATGTGGTAAACGATAGGAAAATCAAATGAATTCATGTAGTGGCCAAGGTCATGGCATTGGAGAAGTACAGCAACATTGTTGTGTTTTCATGATGTTGGAACTCCCATTCTCACCCGTGAATCTGATATACGCAGTCAACCGGAAGTTATAATGCCAATTAGGCTTATTGTTGAATAACTAAAAATGCTGATTCAGTATGAAAAATGGATGGGTAGTCACCGAAATTGCCCAGAATGAGTAGGTCATATGTGGTGTAAAATAAGTCAAAAGTCATTTGGAATAATTTGGGCTTATTGTCCAATGTTCTAAATGTGTCCATTCATGAAACTGAAACTTGATAATGGATTCAGCTTAGGGCATAAAAAACACAAAAATAGCTATTGAAACAGTCATGAAATAAAATAAAACGGACATTTTTAGCTGTTTGAACCACTGTGCTAACTGAGGTACACTTGTACAACTCCATTTCTTATGTTTTGCTTTATTCCGTCATGGCCTGTGTGTTTATAATTTTGCTACAGATAGAAATCATGGTGAGGGAGTGCGGGCTGGTATAGTGGCTCATCCACTCGCCTTTCACAAATGTGGCCCGGGTTCAATCTCTTGCAGAGCCTGTGTCATACGTGAATTTGCTTGGCGATCCATACCCGTCCTCGCAGGTTTTCTCCAAGAACTTTAGTTTCCTCCTGCATCTAAAATAAGACTTCTTCCCATAATGCCTTCCTTGTTGATCTGGGTTTACTCGTTGTGTTGTAGAAGCCTAAGGTGCTCCACTGGGGCAACCTGAGCACTTCGGCAGATTTGTCCCGCAATATAAGAATCAAATATTATTATTATTATTACTTGTGTCTAATTTGAGCAAAAGAAAAGTTACATAAGTATACCCTTGTTAACTTGTCTGTACCATTGGTGATTTATTGTGAACTTCTAAAATTATTGGTTGCTACCTAATTGATTTGTTTTTCAGATATCGATGAGTGTGGCAGCATGCCTTGCATGATGGGTCAGTGCATTGATAGCATCAATGGCTACACTTGTTTGTGTGACCCTGGATGGACTGGGGTCATGTGTGAAACCAGTAAGTTGGTTACCATTTGTCCTTTTGAATCAAAATAAATGTTGAAAATCTTATGTTTTTTTTTGGCAAAATTATACAAAATGTCATTGCTGGCAAAAATGATTTTCTTTAAAAAATCTAGTTTTACACTATCTGTTAAGGTTAGTGGGGATGGTGGATGTGGGGTGGCTGTGACAGCTAGAGTGAGGTAAGGGTGGGTAAAGTTTAGGGAATGTGAGGAGGCACTATAACATGCAAATCATGTTTGTAAGCTTACGTGGCAAGATTCTTGCAGTGGATTTTTCTGATATTTACAGGGGTAAAAGTTCTTGCATCCCTTATTTATCTCAGTTGTCAATATTTTGTCACCACTACTTAAATCAAAAATTTGCATAGGGTCTAACAGCTGTGCCTTCATTCTAAGGGTGCAGTGTTTGCTTGAGCAGTGCTTAAGCTACATGATCTGAAGTTATTCTGACTTAACCGGGCAATTGTATAGATGAACTCTTCTGCAAATTTATGCCAGAATTAAAGCCATTACATTAAGAAACTACAACATTGGACAGTGGGGCAGTCAGCCAGTTTCTTTTATCCTTGCTATTAATCGTGCTAAACAAAGTGGTAGTCGCCTTCATGTGTGTGAATTAAAAATAAAGCGCACAACTTGTGTGTGTAAAAATTCCGGGCAAGAGTTCATATATCTCCCATTTGAAAAATTCAAAAGATTTTAAGAAATGGGTTTGCATAATATCGTTTAAATGTCTCTGATGCATTTGCACATTATTGCCACTGAATTGGTAGAAATGAGCCATCTAATGGGTCGAAGCATAAGTTTGAGTAATTCAGACTCGCTCAAGACACATAACGGAAGTTGTTTGAATTGGGCTAAAGCATTTGGTCGTGAAGCTTGTTAAAGGTGCAACAAGATTTCAAGACATCTATATATTGTGTCATATGTAGTGAATTCCTATAGATTAAACACTTCATAGATTACTTAGCTTGTATTTGGCCATAGAAATGTCTTAAAAATTCAAACCAAAGGTGATTTTGATTTGCTAATATTTCAATATAAAATGTAGGCTGAATTTCATATTTGCTCCAAATTGGAAATCTCACAATGTTTGTACTAAAGAAATCATTTGCAGCATAAGTTGGGGATATTTTTGATGGAAAGCTTTTCATCCATCAGAGCAAAAATCAGGATTTTTTAAGGGACAACTGCTATATAAAATCTCTTTGCACCTTTAAGTTGGCACAGAAAGCAAGACAAAGGCAAATCATGCCAGGTTTGCAAATATGCAACCAATGTAGATGCGATCCTATTGGAGAACATCAATCATCATGGCTTCTGTACCAATACCAACATAAGCAACGCTGTTATGGTACAGTGACCATGAAAAGTCTAGTTAATGACTCTCCCAGACAACTGTTACGGACTGACATGCTCAAGAACACATTCTTTGTGGATTCTAATCAAATTGGAACTACATGTCAGTACAATAAATCAGATAGTCTAGCCTTGATAGCCTAGGGCACATGAAGTGTCATATGATTAAAGTCAATCCTGTTTTTTTTTTTCATTTTTTCTGAGAACTATAAATATAAGCCAAAAATGGGCTCATCGTATTGGACTATAGCAAAAGTGCCTCCACATACTTCGTACTCGGATATGAAACGCTTTTTTTTTGCCTTAAAACAAATCTGGCCATCTTTGATTAGACATTTAAAATGTTAACCTAAGAGTAGTTTGTGAGCTTTAGTTGTTTGTTATAAATTTGACTTGTGTGCAAATTAGTATCTACCATATTTTGTCAGCACCAGGCATTTCCAAGAGGTCACTAGTATTAAATTTCAGTGTATTAAATATAAAATTTGTTTGCAAGAAAATCTTCTCTAGGTCTGGTATCAAGAACCTCCTCTTTTAATGTTTAATTAGAACCTCATTGAATAAAAACAAATAGAATAGTCTCTGAATTGAACATGCAGTAGCAAGTCTCCATAATACAGCAATAACAGGAAAAATGTTCAAGGACCAACATCCAGTGCATTTATTTGAAGTGTACAATAAAATTTTGTATTAAATATTTATATCCTTAGCATTGATAAGGGCACCCATTGCATACATGTGCACATTCTAAGCAATGCGTGGAAGAGAGGAGATTTAAATAATCATTTTACATATTTAAAGTGATTTATTGGTATGAATCTATCGGCACATATAATGAAATATCCATAAATAAAACATACCAGATGGTTTTCATGGCCATTGGAGTATTCCGTGCGAAAAAATCCAGATTTATTCCGACAAATGTACACAACTGTACTGCAATCATGGAAGCTACCATGTTTATTCCCTGTGGTATATTTACAACGCCGCACGCAATACCGAAACAGAAGCCAGCGAAAATATATCCCATACGCGCATATATCACGTGCAGGTTTGCCACAAGCCTCATCCTTGTGAACTTCGTTGAGCACACAAAGGATAGGAGCGAAGTTCGTTTAGAATTTTTTATTGCAAAAAACCTACACTTTTTAAAAACCTCAGTGATTTGAGATAAATGTTGAGAGGGGTGTTTTAGATATCATTTTGTGATTAACAAAGGTTTTAGTTGGCCTAAACACTAACAATCCATGAAAACGTGGACATTTGAAAAGGGGTCGCGTAATATTTAGTTTTATTGCAGTCGCACTGTAACCACTGATCTCTATACAATGGATTGGCTACACAAAGGTAATTGTATATTAGATGAATGGAGCAACGGGCGGGCATCTTGGTCTACCGAACACAATACCATTCCAGAGGCACCTAAGTTGTATCCCGGGTACACGTTTTAGAGACATGCCATCCCATACGCGCAAATACAATGAGCTCACTGAATTGGCCTGATTCTGTAGTCTGTTATGTCACTTATCCACATTTCAATGGGAACAATTTTGTATAAATGACCAGCTCTTAACCACCTGCTTGGGCTCTTTTTGGATGACCAATATGGCCATCAGTGCTTCAATTACGAAGCCCAGGTTTCCAATCCATTGTATAGAGATCAGTGTTCGAAACCCACTAATGCACGGTTCAGCAATCTACGTACTTTTCAATGTACCGAGTAGCGCTTTGTATGATGTAGAGTTTCCTAATTTTATTTTAAGAACTATATTTCTCATGTATGCCATTTTGGATAATAAATTTATATTTTAAAGGAAAACATTAAATTTAAGCTGTGTTTTTAATTCCAATGTTAAAAGTCAACGCGATAGTCTTTCATACAGGCCAGAACTTGACTAACCACCGATCATCTTTCAATTGGTGTGAAAGACTAAACATGGCTTGTGGCAAAACGATAACGTAAATAATAAACGTGGCGGCTTCCTTAAATCGTCTACTGCTTCGAAAGTTAAGCGTGAAAATGGTGTTTTCTTCGCAAGGAATACTCCAATGACCATGCAAACCATCTGGTACGTCATATTTAGGGATATTTCATATATATGTGCCGATAGATTCATACCAATAAATCCCTTTAATTGTGCGTGATTATGCAATTTTTACCTTTATAGGAACTATTTGAGTATGACCAAGAAACCTATCTCTCATTGGGCTCGAACTGGGGCCGCTCATATATCCTGCTGATTGTCCTGCACTTAGACCACTCATCACCTCACCTTCTCATAGATTAACTTTGATTTTATGTATGTCATCTCTTCAGATATCAACGAATGTGCATCTGGGCCTTGCCTCAATGGGGGCGTCTGTAATGATGGAATTAACGGCTACACCTGTCAGTGTGCTCAGGGATGGACTGGACCCAACTGTGAAACAAGTAAACAAACTGCCTCCGATCTAGGAAGGGCTCTTGTGTTTAATATTTATTTGCAAGTTGATAATCCTAGAATCATTGCACGTGTAGATAACAATAGATTGAGAATATTAATCCCAAGTCGTGTTGACCTTGTCTTTCAAATTTGTGTCAAGGCCATGTGCATTATAAACATTTTTGACTACCAAGTGACTTGATGATGGATTAGCTTTTTATAAAAATTTGCTTTCTGAATGATAATTCTGGCAAAAAATTTTAATATTCTGGAAAAATTCATTTGCAACAGTGGAATCTTTTTGAATTTGTATAAACCTTGTCTGTAGTTGGCCGTAGATTTGAAATTCAAATGTAGTAGGAATTTTCTCTTAAAACGGCAAAATGTGCTTGGCATACAGGAAACAAACTTGTTTTTAATTTTATCCTAAGGGACTTAATTTACAGTGATTCTTCTATTAATAATCTCAATTCATAGTACACTCAACTTACTATTTTGTTTTATGTTAATACTAATCTCTTTGTATGTTTATCACATTTCTAACCAAGTTTTTATTTCCTTTCATTTGCAGACTTTCATTTGTTTTTCACATTTTATTTTTTCACTTGCTGCTTTCACTCCATAAGTGGCCCTTATTCCTGATCACTTTCTCAGATATAATGAATTCAAAAGTGACATAATTTTTTCTTAATCGTCATAGTTAAGGCCTCGCTTTCTTAAAGGGTTGAAGAATGAGGTCTTTAATTAAACTGTTTCGTAAGCTCACTCACTACACTGCACTTTTTGGTTTTTAACACTGAGAATTAAAACTATAACAACAAGACACTGAAACAACAAATAGACAGGGGAGAACAAATTACTAGATGTTTTAAGAAAGATCTCAACTTAGATTTTAAAGTGTTGAACAGTTAATTGAATTTTCATTGGGTTGCTTTCTTGTCAGATATTGCTTGCGACTCAAGCCCTTGTCTGAATGATGGAACCTGTTTCCAGACTGTACAGGGTTATAGGTGCTTCTGTGCAGCTGGCTTCACTGGCATCAACTGTGAATCAAGTAAGTAACATGCACAATGACATTGCACCTTGGGGGCACCTTTGGCTACACCCATCATGTAGATTAGTCAGTATATGGTTATGTGTTGTCAACAAAGGCATATTGTGGGTATTATTTGGGAGTACTGAGGGGCACTGACTGCTAGTTATGGGGGCTATTTTTACCCAATTTTTTACTTGAATTGCCCTATTGATGCTATGCCGCTTGTTTGTCAGTTTTGTTTTGCCCAGAATTCCATTTCATTATGCGTTGAATTGTCAATAACATTTTTATCACCAGTATTTATCTCTGTACCTTTGTCACTGTTAGCATAGGTTATTTCCAACTGTTTAAATTTGTCAACCAGACCATGAACTAGAACAAACCGGTTCCCCTCGCAGGATGTCTGCTTCTTTACTTCCACCCCCACACAGACAAAAGAAGTTATTTGACCAAATTCTGTGATGATTATCAAAATACAAGGGCAACCAAGCACAACAGTACTCATTCTTGCATAAAAAACAGATTGGCCATTAGACATGCTTATTCATGGTTGACCCAATGTTAATGAAGTTTGACAGCAATTTCCAAACCAGTTAAACTCATTTTTTTGTCACCTGAGCTACTGAAAATGAAATGCTTGCAAAAACAAGTAAATTACTTGCCAGTTGTGTGTGCATTGATGGTTGACCCAAAATTATAAATCTAAACAAGAGGCCAAATTCCAAACCAGACAAAGGTTGCATTGGCCAAACACTTTCAAATAGCCACATGCTCCACATTTTTACATAACTATTTTTGAAAAAGACACGTCCATTCAGGATCATATCTATTAAGAACGGTTCGTTTTGTCATCTGCCTATTTATCACTTCAGGGATGCACTATTAGATATCAAGGGAATGGCAGTAAGTTTGGTTCAGGTGGGATATTTTTTGGCTGCTAAATGCAGCATTTTTTTTTGTAATTTCAATTTTAAGTTGGGTGGACACATTTTTTGTACTCATTGGTGGAGTTGCGGATTTATATTTTATGTCACTAGTGGGTGTGGTTTTTGTTTTTGTCTGCTGAAAACTTTGGTAACCCCCTTGCTATCTAATGGTGCACCCCTTAAACCCAGCAATATCCCTTTCCCACTCAAAGTAGTGCAGGCCTTAGTTAAGTATTCATGATCTTGAAGTCTATTTTGTTATTTTGTTTTTGTTATCTTAATGTTGTGTATATATTATAGACGTGTGTATGCGCAAGTGTGTATGTGCCAGTGCTTGTTTGTATACGTGCATGCATAAAATTGACCCATTCATCAATATTTAATTAAGAACTAGATAATTAGTCCACAAATGTGTTGTTACATGTCAATTTAAGTGGTCATACCCCCTCTATTGACTAAAATGATATGTTTATTACATGTATTTGTGTGTCTGGATTGCATGTGTACACATAAGAGAGGGAATCTACAATGCACTTGGGAAATTGTTAGTCCTTGGTTTGTTGGGTTTCATTTCATTTAACAAATTTTAAAACAAAACTTCTGTCCATATTTCAATCATCCTAACCTGTTATTTATTTAATGAATTTCATCACTTACAGCAAGTTTCATATCAATGTTTATAACATCTGTAGTATATATTACAAGTTTATAGTTCAGCATGTTGCATGAGTTACATGGCCTAATTTCATAATTTGTGTGCGTGGGCACTTTATGATATTGTTCCCAGACTAGATTTTCTCAGGCATACCTAAGTTTCAGAAAGTATTATCTAATGGCAAATGTATAGCCATATCATGTAGTCTATAACTTAGAAAACCTGACTTCAAAACTAGGAGTATGCTGGTTTAGACCAACAATTTATGCTCAAATCTACTTTCACTGCTTTGATTTTCAAGTTTTCAATAGACCTTTGCTCGTGGAATTGAAATTAATCACATTTTTCGATATTAGTTTTCATTCTGGCTTAAAACTTCACACCCATACTTTAGTGCAATATTTCTGAAGGGAGTTGGTTAAATTTGCACCAATTTAACCACATTTCCATTTTCCAATCACTTCCACCACATGGTGCCAAGTGGCTTGTTACAAAACAAAACCCTGTTGGACTTTTTCATGATATTTTTACATCTGTGGTTCTGTTTAACAAAAAGTGGACCTTTTGTGAAACTGGGGTAGCAACTGCCCCCTGCCACCCCTTTGGCTAAGCTCCTGAGTATAAAAAAACTGTACAAAAATTGTTCACAATTGTTCAGTGAAAGTTGTGTCTGATTTTATTTTGTCTTTAGAGGTTACAGAAAGTACAGTAGACTTTGAATGTTTCATAAATACTAACTTGTGGTTACATGATTAAAGTGAATTGAACTTTATTCATAAAGTTCCAAGTGAACATAAAGCCAGAATCTGTTAATTATGCGTGGCTCAGTTCTATGGCAGTAATGAAAACCACAACAAAAGCAAGCATTACTACTACTGTGAAGCCAACAGTTCTGCACACTCGGCAACTATTTTGTCAAGATAATTTCATGTATATTTTAAATGCACTTGTGAACAAGAAGAAAGGTTTTTTGAATGAGGCTCAGCTCTTTTTCATGGCCAAGTTAAAAACCACAGAAAACAGAGCTTCATTTAATGGTATTAGCTTCACTGATAAAGCATTTCGACAAAACAAAAGATGACTTCATGCAAATTAAGTGTTGCCGGCTCATTAGCAAGCAAGAATGTTAATACCTACGACAATAAAGTGGTATTTTGGCTTCACTGATCAAAAAGTTAACAGATATGTAATGTAGTAATTTTCACAAGGGAAACCTTGAAAAAGTTTAACCATTCACGCTTAGTAACAATTTTTAAAAAATATTTTGAAATGCAAAAATTGTCTAGTGCAGTCTCAATATGGTCACTGCAATTAGTTTGATACCGTTCATTATACAAATGATATCAAAATATTATTTTAAGTAACAATTTTGATTTGGTTCACCAAAAGAATTTGAGGATGTTTTGGATTGGAGCCAGGGCATTATCCAAACTGTCTGCGGTGTAACCATCCAATCATTTGTGACCAGTCAATGAATTGATCAATCACGTCAGGTGTTCAAAAGTGCATTGGCCCCATCATGGGGAGAGTCAATGTCGATGTGCTTGCATTGGTTTTGGGTACTTTAACATCCACTGTTTCTGTGATTCTGTCCTTACTAACTATTACAAGTTTATTGCCTGTCTACTCTCTCAAAATAGCCATTTTTGATCAGTTCACTACTGATATTACTAATAGTTATCAAACACCTGAGTAACAACTCACCCAAGCTTTGCACCATTCACATGTCTGTACTGTCCCAAGCACCTAACATAGCACTAATCAATGTGCATTTAGCTTATGCTTCCTGCATTGTATATTTGTTTCTGCAATAAAAGATAGCATAGAACTGCTGCTATAAATAGAAATTTAGCAAAATTTATATTTAAGTTTACATTTGTCAGTTTTGTTTTTTTGCAAAGAGATCCGTTCTTTACGAATCAACGTTTGTAACAATTTCATTTATCCAAATTGTAATTAACACTTTCGCTGTGACTTTGGGCTACTTCTAGCCCAGATTTGCTTCAGCAGTTTCATTGTTTTAGCACAGTGAAGGTGAACCATTGCTAACAGCTAGGGAGACATGGCAATTCTGGCTGGAACCTGCCCTTGATTCTAGACTTAATGTCTCACCTCTAGGCTGTTTTTTTTCAATGAAACTGTAAACCAATATCATCTGGTCTGCTCACAAAAATGTGCTGGCTGTATGTCACAACAGGCCAATCTTTACCGCTAAAATCCTTTGTGTTAGAGGCCCAGGAAATTGCATAGCACGGGTCCAGAAAATGTGTTAAAAATGTGCATTCGTCTTTCGTTTCTCTGCAATCGCATCTGCTTTTCGTTGGTGGCGGTTTATCCTTAGCAGGCAAGGGGATATAATAAAGACATCAAAGCAAGCAGGTGCTCTCCTCTTGAGGCGCGGGATCGGTTATTTCTTGAGATGCTGTGGTCCAAGGGATGCATTGCCCCAGCAGGTAGCTTCATTAACCATTTCTTCTCCTTTATGCTGTGTTTTTAAGTTTCATTTCTTCAGCAAAGTTTTCTGATACCATGTCTGCATTAAAACTAAGGTACATTCTGTTAATCCTAGAATTAGCATTTGTTCTCAAAATTGACCACGATAAGAAAACGTTAGCAGGATTTCAATGTACCGTTTTGTTCCCAATTAATGCACTGACTCTAATAAGCCCTTCCCCATACAGAAATACATCAATTTCTAATAAATGCTCCTATTAAAAAAACACCCTCTTATCTTAATTTCACTGACCTTAAAGCTTACCTGATATATAACACCAAAACCATTCATGGCTCATTTACAAATCTTAATAATGCCAATTTATAATGAACTCCCATATTCTATAACATATTTTCCAGTTTTGCATTACAATATAACCTCTTTCTATGCTTGTCAATTTTGTATACCGCTGTGTTCATGGTAGCAGGTTAAATTGTCACTTTATAGGAGACATTCCGAAATTCTGTGTGTATGTGTGGTGTCTTAATTTTCCCAACATGGGTCATACATGTATGTAAAGCATGGGAAGCCTCATATGCCAATGAGGTCTAAGCTTACTGAAGTAGAGTGGTCAGTTAACTTTTTTGGGAAGTCTAATTGGGACCAAACTTGGGTCATAGTTGAACCTCTTTTTTTTTAATGAGGTCAAAGGTCATTTACTGAGGTCATAGGAAATCTATTACAAACAATTAGGAACAGTAAAAAGTGACATTTGTGGTGTAACCATGAACTATGTAGTGCAACTTGGTGAAACACTGTGGTAGTCCCATATGGCAATTAATGTCGGTATGAATTTCTTAGCGAAACAGCGATTTTTTGCATCAAAATTTAGCTTCTAATAAACATCCCTCTTTTAGAAAATGCAGCACCCTGTGGCATTTATTGGGAGCAATATGGTATCTTGAATTACAGGTTTGGGCAAATAACTTTGAAGTGATTAAGAAAAGATTAGTTATTGCTTCAGTTTTGATCAAATTCAGCATTTTACCTTGGAACTGTATTGGAACTTGTATTAAGACCCTAAGCCGAGGACAACATTTTTCAACCCTGAGTAATTTTTTTTGAAAAGTGGAGATTCCAGCCATTTTGTGTCTATGCATCTATGCACAGTTGCTAAAGGTACACTGGGTTCAGTGTAGACTTGGATTAGGATTAGATTTAATGTCATGTTAGGGTTAGTGTCCACCACCACACCACAACAAAATTTGCACATTTGACCATCATGTTTAACAACCACTGTGCATCATGTTTAACAACACTGTGCACGGATATCCTATGTTACTTTGGTGTAATACTTCACCGCACTTTTTTCACCATTTGTTGATTTCTTCTTGATTCCACAAGTCATTTTTGATAAAGTGAGGTCCACATCAGGCGGTATTCATATATAGTAAACATTTCAAGCACAATAGAAGTTAAAACTTGTTTACTCAATTTCCAAAGTAATTCATTTAAGAAGGTTAGTGGAGCATGTGAGCCGATACCATTAGTTTGAATTAGGATGCAATGCTACATTGGTTTTGCCATTTACCAATTTCTCAATAAAATTACAGTAACCTAAAAGGGAAAGAAACAAAATGCAATTATGCCAGGATTGCCAACTTCCATAAACTGTTCTGGAAATGTGTTAGACATGTTGTGTCTGGGTGATGTTATTTTGCAGAGAATAAGAACTTTAATGCATTAGGTCAAAGCTCCACTCATCCATTATTGGGTAATAGATGGATAATGTGTGCAGTAATTACGAGGTGTAGTCCGATATTTGACACATTTATACTGCCTTATGAATTCCAAGACTCCTTGGATTGAAAATTTCTATACAAAAGAGGTGCAATTATTTAAATTAATAAAAAAAATATATAACAATATTTATGATAAGTTATGTCAATAAAAAGCAAAAATTTCACAATTCCAAATAAGAATGAGAATGGGCATCCATCAAAAATGTCCAAAACAAAAAAATCTATTCTCTAAATGCATCATGGCATTTAGTTTGAAATTTACTTTGATTTTTTTTAACACACTCACACCAGATGATGGTACTTAGTATTTTCCAATGTGATGGAGACCAAAGGACATCTGTGCATCTTTGATAGTTAATCCACAAGCCAGAGCTTGAGTTGTACAGAAACCCCTTTCGTAAATGCAGAAAGCGATGGAAATGCAATATCCACATATTGCCATTTTCTTAGAAAATGTTAAGTTTAGATTTTATAGGATGTTAGTTGGCTTCAAAGAAATTCTAACCCATGTTGACAAATTTTAACATTTAAAGCAGACTTTTATAAGCTGCAAAGAGAAACCTTTTTGATGGGATGCATCACATTTTTAGAAATGGCACATTTTAACTGCATGACCCACATAAAATTTTCAATGAGTGGAGGGCATCAACTTATTTTAGACCAAGTGTGCTGACATGCATAGACACAAAATATACAGAAAATGGGTACTGGTGTATTTAATCACAATATAGGTTAAGAGGCTAGAATTGGTATAGATATAGGACTAACATGTATTAACATTTCCAGATGGCCTAAATGGCTGTTATAAATGTACCATTTAAAAATGTAGATCTAGGCCAATTGTAACATGTTTGTTTCTCATCACATAGAAAAGGGAAGGGGAGTTAACAAAATCAAAATTTTGTTTTCAGTTTTAGATGCCATACACAATGTACATGCTTGTACAGGAAACCTGCCTAAATCCAAACCTGCTTACTGTGAGCCAATCATGAAATTGTTAATGAGGTATTTGGTCCCCAGCCAGGGCCGTCGCTAGACATTTTGCCAGGGGGGGTGTAAACTGAAGAAATATTTTTTTCGCAGTAAGAGTCCTTGGAATGAGCGTATAAAACCATGCAACTAACGGCATGCGGTTCGGCACCCACTTAAGGACCATTAAAAACATTCCTAAGTAGATGCCTTTAGAGACATTTGCTTGTTGATCGTTCGAACCAAACTGTAAACCGCAAGTGCCTTGACACAAGTGCGGAAACCGGGTGGGGTCCAGGGGCCCAGTTTAAGGCCCCTGCCGGGGGTCCAGGGGGCAGAGCCCCCGGAAGCTTTTGGATTTGAGCCATTCAGAACCTTCAAGATGGCCATTTTTTGAGGGGTAAATAGTAATCAATTGAAAGAAAAGAATGGTTTCCAAATTTGCTCACTGAGACGGGCAGTATATACGTTTCTATACTGCCGAAGGGGAACTACACATAGCGAGCGTTAATGTCTTTAACGGGTGGGATGTATGAACAGAGGCCCTGTCGGGGGTCCAGGGGGCGAAGCACCTGGAAGCTCTTGGATTTGAGCTATTCAGAACCTTCAAGATGGTCACTTTTTGAGGGGTAAATAGTAACCAATTCAAAGAAAAGAATAGTTTCTAACTTTGCTTACTGAGACGGGCAGCATAAGCTTGTACTGCCGAAGGCTACATAGCGAGCGCCAATATCTTTAACGGGTGGCGGCAGGAGCAGAGCCCTGCCGGGGGTTCAGGGGCGGAGCCCCCAGAAGCTCTTGGATTTTAGCTATTAAGAAGGGTATTTTTGAAGGGTAAAGTATAGTAATTAATTCAAATGAGAGAATGGGCACTTAACCCAACCAACAGCCAGTAGAACTATAAGTTTATGAATGAGCCGGGGGTTAGCGAACTGATCCCTACCAAAGGGGAATGGTCCATGGCTCCCCTCCTGTTAGCCTATACCACTGCCACGCTCGTCACTTTCTTAAAGTTATTTATCCATTTTGATCACAAGTACTGGTTGGGACACAGTACAATTCATGATTTGGTTGGATACCCTTGAAACAAAAACTATGGCTTGAGGGGAAGCAATTTTAAATATTTGTGAATTTGGAATCAATCTATGCGTTTGGACGCCATTCTTTTGTTTCTTCTTTATAACCCTTCTTTTCTCTCTTTTCTCTCTCTATCTTTCTGCTTTTTTCCTTTCTTTTTCTTTCTATCTTATTGAGGATCGCTGGGGGTGTTCCACCCCCACCCCCCCCTATGGCGAGGGCCTGTCCCCAGCTATGTCTTAAAGCGAGGCATCATGATCCAGAGCCTCATCCCCCCTTCACTTGGCCGAGAAAAAATGAGATTTTAAATTTCTGAACCGTGGGTCTAAGTAATTGGTGGCCTAATCTTATGTACGGATCCAATTCTTGCAAGGAATTCAAAATTTATTCATTTTGTTACCAATGGGCACTACACGATGAGTATAAACAATCAAAACACCTTAAAGGATTAGCAGTATTTTGTAATCCGAAATCCGACAAAATCATCAAAATTCATATTTTTCCCCCTAGAGTTTGTTTACTGGCATGGCTATGCGGACCCCACATAACCTGCAAGTGTTGACTTGAAATCCATGTATTAAAGACACGGCAGTACTGTGGTGTGTATCGATTCTGGTAATGTTTATTAAGGCGTTCAAATCAACGAGATCAAAAAAGCCTTTCCCGGTGAATATCACAGATTTTCAGCGTGATATTGTATACCATGAGAATACATTTGACCACAACAAAGACATTATTGATTCTGTGTTAGTCTGTACTGGTGTAAACCACAATCAGCTGTGAGTGCAGATTTGAGACAGCCCGCACTCTGTCTATTTTTGGGGGAGACGGTATGAGAAATTCCTCACATACTTCTTTTTTCTCTCTTTGGTTTTGGTTGTTTCTACATTAAAGCACTTATATGGGAATTTTTACACACTTATCCCTATTTTATATGCTTTTCCAATTTTTTCGATTCTCTCGCTCATCGCTGCTAATTCCTTTAAGAATAACTGAGGATTTTGGTAATTTTTTTACATAATTATCAACTGAACCACAAACTTAATTGGAACAGAATGACACACTTTCCAATATGCATCTCATTTTATACAACGGAAGTTTTAAATCTTTAAATGTTGAGCAAAACTTAATCATTTTGATCATCAGCTTTTTCTTATATAATTTTCTTGAGCAAGAATGTGAAAAATTTGGGAAGCAATCCCCTGGGCTCACCTAATTGGTATTTACATCGTTAGGCAAAAAAAAAACCTTGTTTCTGTAACTGAAAAAAATATTAGGTCTTGTAATTACCTGAATTAAGTATTTTTGGTCCTAAGCTAAAAACAATACACTATTGATAACCCCCCTTGGCCTCCCCAAGATCTACCGCCTTTATAGTATCTCCAATGGCTCATTATGTATTATAGCATGAATAATCTCTGACTAGCCAATCAAAAGAGACCATAGGTAATTATCTATACAAACCTTTAAACTTAACTTACAATGCTTATTGGCTAGATACATCATATAAACCTATGTACAGGGTGAGTAAAAAAAAACTTGACCCTGATTGGCCGCCAATTTTGATTTTTCAGTAAAACGAATCTAACACATGTTGGTATCATCTGAAAGCCTCGTTCATTATCTTTAATTTGCTGCACAGATCATTCATATCGGTTTGTTATAGACTGAGCTACTCAGTCGTTGAACATAAGTCTCTTTGTTTTTTTTTCACGCTAGTTCCCGGATTCACATTTGCTTAGTTGGCCGGCCGTGCATTCAAATGGAATCGGGGGAGAGGGGTAAAGATGACTTTTTCCTTTCTACTTGATTCAAAAAAGATGTAGTTCGGGCCTAGACTATCAGATGGATATCGTTGCAGCAAATTAAAGATAATGAAGTAGCCTTTCCGATGGTACAGATATGTTAGATGTATATTATTTAAAAATTCAAAATGGCGGATGCAATCAGGGTCAAGTTTGTTTTTACTCACCCTGTATAACCATCAAATTGGCTGGTAGATATCAGGGGTTAAGTACATATGTTTTTGTCCAGTCGTGAGGTCAGGACATACTTACATGAGGTCATATGGTCATGTCCCAAATATATGCATGTCGCAGATTGGCTTATTGCACGTTATCAATTCTGTACCTAGATCCTCAAACTGACATAATGTGAATGGGACGGTAAACCAGTGACATAACAGTAGAAAATTATGTCAAATCATTCATGTTCTGCCAGTCTGAGGTTGCTACTGATTTGGCAGAATGCAAAGTACAGTGGTTGCTAACGCTAGCTGGGGTGATTTTTAACAAGCTCAAAGACGTGATGCAGTACATGTGTGAAGGGACTGTTGTGAAATTGTACTGATGCCATTGACTGGATGAAAAGAGACTACCCCCCAGTAGTTAGGTACAAATTGTTAGATTACATCCTTGTAGGTGTTGTAGGCCTAGTTAGGATGGCCTAAGCAGTATGGTACCCAGGTCAATACTACATGCAACATGCTGAAACATGGATATATGTCCGTGTAGTCTTAGAGATGTCAATTATCCATAGAGCTTTTCAAGCAAAGCAATTATGTGGTACATAATTAATCAATGTATGATTTTCAGATATTAATGAATGTGGCAGCCTTCCATGTAGGAATGGAGGTTTGTGTATTGATGGAATCGATAGATACCACCAGTGACTGTCAGCCGGGGTACACAGGCACTTTTGTGAAACTTGTAAGTAGCCATCTTGGCCATTGTAGTATATGCTACATAAGACCCCTTGTGTGGTTTAAATGTTGTACAACAACCTAGTTTAAAAAAAAATGTCATTTTAGTGAGTTGCATTTATTGATGTCCTTAATAGGGATATCGTATTACGAAATCTTGTGATAGCTAAACCCCCGGTCAAGATAAGACAATAAGAATACCATATCAAAATCCTATGGCGACTAATATTTCTATTCCAGTTGATAGCTAAACCCCCGGTCAAGATAAGACAATAAGAATACCATATCAAATCCACTTGGGATAATAAGAAACCTTTCCTGTGGAGACTAATATTTCTATTCCAGAGAAAATCCTGCATGTGTGGAAGTCCCTGTGTCCACCTTCCTCGAGTCGGTGATGACAATATGTTATGCAGTTGTCCCAGCATTAAATTGCAAAACATCTGTCTTTGTTGATGTCACTGACTTGAGGAGGATAAGTAGACATGAAAAGGACATGTCCCCTGACGGATGCCGGTGTTTGACCTTAGTGACCTCAGATGTGACCATAGGTTGACAAACTTTTGTAGAGGATCTCAAGTCAATTTCATATGCATAAGTCAAACAGTCATGTTACATATTTTGTAATAATCTGCAGGAGTAGTGACCCTTGAAGCATGCATCATATGATAGTCATAACTGACTCTTTTGCAGTCTTGACAGTCGTACAAGATGATACAATTAGTTTTGAATTTTGAACTTATTATAAATTTTATGCATGGTTAACGTTGTTGACCCATGTGGCCCTATCCTGACCTTTGACACCCGGGGGGGGGGGGTCACTCATGTGTAAATGTTGTAAGCACGCGCATGAATTGACTTTCAAAAATGACCCTAAGCTAGGATTCCAAAACTTCTTCAAACCGACCCTAAACAAGGATTTTACCCAAGCAAAGATACCCTAAGCAAGGACTGGGATGAAATATATACCCAAAACAAAGATTGATAATGCTCAAACACCCTAAGTGAGGACTTGATATGAAATATATCCCCTAAATAAGGATTGACATTGCAACTGGACCAAGGTAATCTTTAATTTGACCATTGTGGACCGAAATAGCTGATTTGGGTTCGAGGCAATATGCTCAACAACCATTGATACACAGAAAACACGGGGAGCCAAAAACACCGGGAACCATCCAAAAACCAGTTGTCAACCATCGAGAGTGTTCACTTTTCTTTTAAAAATTATAATTTTGACCATTTTAAACCAAAAAGCTAAATTGAGGTCCAGGCAATGCTCATCAATCATATTGATACACAAGAGCCGAAAACACCTGGGCACCATCCAGAAATCGTCTGGGAACCATCCAAGGTACTCCACTTTTGTTTTAACATTATTGACTATTTTGAACCAAAATAGCCAAATCTGGTTTCAGGCAATGTTTTATAACCACTGAAATAGAAAGGAACCCAAAACACAGGAAACCACTCAAAAACAATCTGGGAACCATCCAAAGTGTCTACTTTTGTTTAAAATCGTTATTTTGATCATTTTGAACCAAAATAGCTGATTTTTGGTCCAGACCCCAATGCTCATCAACTATTGAAACCCAAAGAAGCCGAAACACCAGGAACCATCCAGAAACCATCCAAAGTATCAACTTTGTTTACAAATCATTATTTTGACCATTTACATTTGACCAAAATAGCCAATTACGAAATCATTGCTTTAATTGAAGTAGGATATTTTTCAATGTTGATTTATAATTGAGCATCATTTTTCTACGGATTATCATTGTTTTATTTACATTTATGTTTTTATCAGTATTTTCTAATATTTATATGACCCGCTGAATTAATTAGTAACGCAATAGCCAATAACAAAATCCGAAATCGGGAAAGTAACCAATTAGAAAGGAGCTCACTAAACCCCCGCCCAAGTTGTGACACACGCCTTTCTTCGGCCGGGGCTGGGCTACGCAAATGGAAAAGTGACGATGGCCTGGGTATATCCAGGGATATAACGGTGATAAAGATGGCTTTATGATGAATCTTTGATATCAAATCGAGCTTTCAATTATGACAATCATTCTGGAGTTAGTACAAAGTGAAAAACGAACGTTAATGTTTTAAAATTACGAGCACTATCTTGCGACAATGTTAATGCTCGATGTAGTTATCGACGGACGCTCGATACACTACCTCATCTGTTAATACGGTACTTCCCAGGGTATAAAATAGAATGCCAGACGGTGCAGATCTCGGCTCCGAAACCCGTAAAGACGGTACAAAATACGGCCGATAAAAATGGTTTATAAATTGTAAAATCGCTGTATTATGCCAATAAGTGATGAATATATCACCGCATCATTTTAACAAGTACCCTAAGCGAGGATAGTCCTATTAAAAAACACCCTTGTGCTAAATCAGCTATTTTGAGACCATAAACGAGGATCCGTGCGGATCCGGGTTTTGCCTTTCAAAAGCACCCTAAATCCGCGTTTTCTTTCACGCGGGTGCTTACAAGTATTATTTCGAGTGGCCCCCCGGGCTTTGACACCAATTTGATCATGTTGATTGTTTGCATTGTGTACTAGTCCTTTTGACCAAGCTTAACATCAAATTGGATTGATAGAGCCAATATTTATTTGTTGAGCTACAATTTGCAAAAATATTGGGTGAGATTCAGTCAAGCCCAATATTATAAAACTTGTAGCGAGACCAATAAATATTGAGCGTAAATCATCCAATTTATCATTGTTTTGGATCCGATTTTTCCCACACATGGATCCATACAAACATAATAATGGTCTTTATAAAATAAACCAAAATCCATTGATAGAAAAGTCTGTACTCTATTGCCACCTTTCATGTTGTATGCACATACTTCCACCTGACTATGTTCAAAGACACATCCCAACAAACTATCCTAGTGGAACCCCCTCAATGAACAGCACGAATGCACATACTTCCACCTGACTATTTCAAAGACACCTCACCAACAACCATCCTAGTGGAACCCCCTCAATGAACAGCACTTCTCATGATTCCTCCATTGGGTACTGTGTGTTGGATTAGGCCTACTGTCATCATTTTGCTGTTACTGCCATATGTCCAGTTAATTCCATGATATCAGCCTAAAAGGATGCTTCTCGGATTGATGAGCTAATCCTTTCTTGCTTGAGATTTTAAACTTCATAATTGATGTTCATCTTGATGGCATTACTTTAACAATAAAACAAATTGTTACTTTCTCACAACAAAGTTAAAACAACAACAACAAAACTGAATTAATACCATGGGTGTAATCAGAGCCTGATTTGAACATGTTTTCCAGTTTTTGCTTGCTAATTAAAAAAAGTTGTTTCACTGCTCTGTTAGTTCATATAAAGGAAAAAACCCAAATAGCATAGGCTCAAACAATCCACCCACACTTCACAGAGCAACCTTTTGTAAATGCCAGAAAATGATGATAAAATCGCAAGAAAATTAATGACTCCAACACATAACTTAATATTTTTTATGTCTGTGCATTTTCTTGTCAAGTAAAGTACAATCAGTCTTTAGCCGAGGCCCGCGTTACCAATTAACATGTGAACTTTGACGACATAAAAAAGACTATTTAGATTAAAGGTGCATGTTCCATTTATGCGAGATCCTGGTACTTGCATACACCCCTCACCAAGTAATTTGGAAACAACTTGCTGTTTTGATGTAGAAGCAATATACATATTGCAAGGCACATTCAGTACGTGCTAATTCTTGATGGTTTACCATTAAAATAGCAGTTTTTTGTCTCTATCTTGGAAGTGAATAGATTTGAAAAGGTTGAATTGCATGACGACATTGAAAGAAAAAATACCTCCTTTATGTGATATCAAAGTCAATGCCCTTACTTTTGGTGAATCAGGTCCAGAGTAGATTGAAAATACACATATAATAAATCAGCATTTAATTTGACAAGCATGAACTGAGCTCATGGGGTTTTGAGCAAGGTCAGACTACAGTCTAGGCATTACTGTGTGACTCCACCTATGTTATCCTTTTGACAATTCAGATCTTTGGAATTAGATTTCTGGGACCCCAGGAGATCTAATCGGGACAATGTTTTCAATGCTTTACCTCCCCAAAAATTCAGTGTAGTCCCAGGGGTCCAAATTGATTAGGGACCACCGTAAAAGACATGCCTATTCTTGTTGATATGACACACAGTATGTCTATACTGTGGGTTCTTCACCTTATGTGCAAAACTAATCTGTTTTTATTTAATTAAAAAAAGAAAAAACCTAAAAAATTAAAAAAAAAAAAAAAAAAAACACCCCACAGAAAAAATATGGGGCTTTATGTCAATACTTGGGGATAAAAATTATTCCAAAGTTTAACAACCACGACGTGGTTCATTACATGCTAAAAAGCCCCTATTACCATGCCTTTTGTTGGCTAAAATGATTAAAAATGAGTTTTTTTATGTGTTACGAATATGATTTTTATGGGTCACATGACCATATTAAGGTGAAATTAACCAAACTGGTGCATTGTGGGATTGACTCAATACACCATCTGGGTTGCACTAAGTTAGTTTTGACTACATATTTTGATTCACTATTTCAAGACAACTCAGGAATTAGACTGTTTGTAAAAAACACATACACAGAGGACGCTCCTAATCACATAATTGTCTGTGGGAACACCTCAGGAAGCATTATTTGAAATTTATTGAGTAGTGTATTTGGTAACATTGATTTTTAGTTTATTAGGTCATACTGTGTTCACTTGTTGTTGTTAATCCAGTTAAAAAAGCTGATAGGTTGGTTTGGTGGGTTCAGAGTAAAATGAGAAGGGTAATGCCCCGATCAGTAAGGGTAATGCCCTGATGGAAAGAAAAAAAAAAACCTTTATTCCCCACCTACTGAATTTTATCCTCAGGTTCCACACATACTTGAATAAGCATCCTATTGGTGTGAATTTAGTTACTGATGAGCAAAGTGAAGTTTATTGACTTTGGAAGTAAAAGGGAATTTTAACCTCCAAATTCTTATGAGCCATGATTAGATGGTCTATAAGAAATCCCATTTAAGGAGTATGAACAATGTGACATTGAAAAGGCAGCTGACATGTTTCATAACACATTACAATTTTTCTGCATCCCCTAAACATGTTAATTCTTTTTAATTTCTTGAGAATTCAAAAGCCCAGTCAGCTACTTTTAACAATGAAGAAGAAAAAAAAATCCTTAAGAGTGATTGGATCCAACTTGACAAATCCCCTTTGTCTTGACTTAAGCATCCCCAATTGAATTTGTTAAGTATACAAATTGCCTCAAACATTTCCAAGCTATTTCCTGAGTACCTTATGGGTAATGACACTGCCCCATTTAATCCTATCCAACTTTTTTATCTCCAAATATACTTATTCTAATATATTGAAATACTCTATTGCTCATGCAAGAAGATGTACACTGATCTCATATACCATGGATTAGTTAACCTTGAAGCAATGACGGCCATATTGGTAAACCAAAAAAAACGAGCCCAAGCAGGAGGTAAAGAGCCGTTATTGGACACTGTGTTCCATGAAATTGGATAAGTGACATAACAGCCTACAGAATAAAGTTCAATTCAGTGGGTCATTTTATTTTAAATTCTAAACAGCTGTGAACTGAAGCAATTGCCTTGGCTGATGCCCGGGTTCAATTCGACAATTGAACCTAGGTAATACGCGCTGCGCTTGAAGTTTTTAGGTTGAAGCGTCGCGTAATCGCGTTTGCCTACATTCGTGCGCGCTGTCAACGCGTCTCGTTGCGGGGTTTATGATCGTGGCTTTCAACGGGTTGTTCGAATGTTGTCAATGGGTGGTGGCAGTCACTTTTAGTGTCGCATGCATTAATGCAGGAAGGACACATGGGACACTTGTCCCAATGTTGTTGTTGATGTCTGTGGTGATGTCTGTGTGAAAAGGGTTAACATTTGCCTGTAATATTCCTCATAACTTTGATGGATTTAAACCCAATTTGGGTCACAGGTGCTACATGGCATCCCCCACTTTTTGATTAGGTCAAAGGTCACATGCCAAGGTCCAAAGGTCACATGCCAAGTTCAAAGGTCATGTAGGTCCAGTTTGTAAATTATGCTGAAATTGTAAAATTGCCTCATTTGGCAAGTTGAAGTTGGAAATTGGAACCGCACTTTAATCATAGGTGCAACATGGGATCACCTCATTTGTTGATGAGGGGTTTTTGTTTTCAAAGGTCTCTACCAAGGTCAAAGGTATGTGAGGTCAAGTTGTAAAATAGGCTGAATTGAAAATTGACCTCATTTGAAAAGGTGAAGGTTAATTGGAACCGAACTTGAATATGGTGCAAATGGGGGCCCTCATTTGTTGATGAGGTCAAAGGGCGCATACAAGGTCAAAGGTCATGTGAGGTCAAGTTGTAAAATAGGCTGGAAAATTGTAAAATTGGATCATTTGAAAAGGTGAAGTCAATGAACCAAACTTGAATCATAGGTGGTTGCAAACATGGCATCCCTCATTTGGGATGAGGTCCACAGGTAACATATCAAGGTCAAAGGTTCATGTTAGGGCCTATATTCACTAACCGCGACGGGCAGGGCGACACAAGCGTCCGAGGACCGATGTATTTTTTTGGTGGTAGTTAAGAGTAAATCATCGCGAAAAATTGGTTAAACAAGATACCTTAAATGATTTAAAGCTGTTTAAGAATGCGAATAAAAGGTATGATTTTGGGAACGGTACTCTTTACGACGAATTGACCCGGCGACACCATTATTTCTGCTGAAGATAACTCGGTCTCCGGCCTAGGGTTCTTCACTTAAAATAATGGTAGCGCCCCTGGGGTTTCAGTTTGTCGTAAAGAGGGTAAACGGTTCCTAAAATCATACTTTATTCTCTAAGTTGCCCACATATGGGGGAAGGCAGTCCTAAAAAAACTGGCCACCCAGGATACTTCTGTTAAACAGTTGTTTCTGGAATGCTATTGTGTTGAGCATACCAAGAGACGCTGGGGCTTCATAATTAATATAACAGTTACTGTTGTGTAGCCAATCCATTGTACAAAGTTCATAGACATTGTAATGCAATGCGTACTACTTTGCTGATTCCTCCAATTTTTTCTTTGATTTGGTAAATTACAGCTATGATTTCTGCAGCAGCATGCCATGTTTGAATGGAGCCGCTTGTGAGAACCAAGGAACTCGCTATGGGTGCATCTGTTCCACTGCATACACAGGAACTAATTGCGAAATTGGTAAGGCAGCAGTGATTCATGATTGTAATGGATGTAGCATACAAATATAATTCATTAAAAAATAGAATAGTATTTCTGTATTGATTGTTCACAAATAAGTTTTTGTTTATTTTTCAGATATCAATGAATGTTCTAGTCTACCTTGTCAGAATGGTGGTATTTGTACAAATGAGGTTGGAAGTTACAGATGCTCTTGCCCTCCTGGTTACATGGGAGTCAACTGTGAGGAGAGTAAGTATGCAGAGATGTACCACAGGGATCTTTATTTGGTCCTGTTAGCTATCTTGATGATAAATGGGCAAACCTGTAATTATACTAACTGTGCTAAGCTGTGTATAATCACATGCTCCAGCAAAATCCCACTCGTACGTTTTTGGAAGATTTCAGGAAATTCTAAAGATCGTTCACTATTATTCCATGCTAGAAAATGGCCTACACTGACTGCAAATTCAGTGGCCTAATTTTTTCAAACAACAAATTCTTTAGTCTTTAATTCAAAAGATTTACATTTTTCAGCACCAATTTCCATTTTTAATTGAATATTCCATTTTAAGAATGTCTTTGATGTTTTGGACCTAATAAGTTAGTGAAAAACATAGTTATGAGTAGACATGGCAAAGTGCCAAAGATTAAGCAGAAGATATTGTTTCTTGCTCACCAGTCTTAAAACATTCTACTTCATTTAGACATGATTTTATTAGACCCACGAATACTGGCATTCGTTGGGGTCTATAGTACGGGGTTTTTTGAAGCCAATGGTTTGTTAACTGCAGGGTTGTGATTCTTATATGGGATTGTTTGAAATTTTTGCATGTGTTTGTGTTTGGATTGAAGTGGGACAAATAATGCAGCGTTTTCGTTTGTTGACAATAGGTTGTGAAAGCCAAGTTTAGGGTCTTCTAAACAAAACAAATTTGGGTTGAATTTGGTTCGTGACGTGTAACAGTCCTTTTGGATGTGTGCATGGTAAATGGCTATGAAAGCAGTTGGGAATAGCAGAAGTCAATCACAGTAGCATCTGGCAAGATTCCCCTTACCACTTGTCCTAAATGTAGCTGCTATGTAGCCTTGATGCATTTGCGGACTTATGTAACTTAGTTGTGTCAATCAGTGGCTTGCAATTGTGGTTGTTTACTGATTAGGGTCACGGACCTTGCAAGGACACATTCCATGTCTGTTGGTATTTACCAGGGATCAAAACCTTTATGGTCAGATGATTCATTTGCAATATGCTAGTACATGTTTTTTAATGGACTATAATTGTAACATTTCTGCACATGAGTAATTTTGAAAAAAATGGTTTAATGCCTCAGAATGTAAAATTTGGTGTTTCAATGATAAGCCCAGTGAATGCACACACCGAATTTGACACTTAGTTCACTGCTCAAAATATTATGGTCAGGACGATAGTATAATATCCTCTAACCCAGTAGTAAAAATCCATTTCTTTCCAATTTGAAATAACTGTCTGGAAATGTCCCCGATCCACTAACCTTTCAGGGGTGTGTGTGTGGTCGCGTGTGTTGAGTTTGTGTGTGGGTTGCGTGCGTGCATGTGTTGTCTGTGTATGTGGTGTCTAGTCTGTTTTTTTTCGGTGCCATCTCTTAGGCTGTCAGTTGTAGGTGGTGTCTACCGTATGTGTGTTGTAAACAAATGTCAAAAATAAGTAATTAAACATTATGAACAATTGTATTAACAGTATTAACAATGCTCAAAAGCAAGACCAAGAACCAATTGTAATGTACCATAAGGGTACATTGTGTGTGTGCAGCGGTCTGCGGAAGTATTTACCCATGTGTAGGATGTAATTATTTTTCACAATCATTGAGGAGGCACCCTCAAGGTTAAGTTTAGAAATTGAATTAAAAGGCATTAAAGGTTAATTCAAAGAACTTCATCACTTCAGCCCCATTGTCAAAGCATTGTGATTTCCAAATATTTTCTGAAAAAAAAAATGATTTTTAATGGGAATGGATGTGGGACATGGATTTTCGCCATTTTTGTTTTTTTTTCCATTTGAGGAAGAGAGCCTTCAAGGGTTAAGCTTACACATTAAAGGGGCATTATGCAGGTAATTAATGGAGTTCGATGAGATTATATGTTTAGAGTTTTTGTAATGTTGGGTGAAATTATGAAGTTCATCAAGAGTTGTTTTCGAGTTATTGTTGGTGTTGAAAGTAGTAATATTTTTTGAAAAAAAAATTGTTTGATTTTTTATGAATGACTTTTGCATCATTTGAGGAAAAAAACCCCTCAAATTGAATTAAAGGGGCTATTATTCAATTTTCAAAAAAGTTATGGAGTTCATTGATGAGTGGTGTTTTTTAGGGTTTGTTTTTGCTGTTTTGGCGAGTTCTGGATTGAAGTTTCATCGATGAGTTCTTAGTCTAAGTTTATTGTTAGTGGGTTATGAATGGAGTTCATTGATGAGTGATGTTGTTAAAGTCATTTGGGTAGTATGGATGGTCGTTCATCCCCCTGTTCAGAAGTTTAGTGTTTTTTTTTTGGTGAATGTGCATTCATTGATGAGTTAAGTTAGAGGTTTTTTTTTTTTAAGTTAGTTTTGAATGATGCAATGCAACTTATTAAATTGTTTTTAGAGTTTCTCTGTTGGTGAGATTGGATAGTTCATTGATGCGTTATGGTTTTAGAGTTCTTGGTGGTCGCGAAAGACGGGGTGCCGCCTTGTATCTATTAAAAGGCCCATCTACGCCATTATTTAACTTTTAAAGGGCAATTCCATTATTCATTTTACCAATTAATTCCTCCATTTACCATAAAGGCCATTCAAGGCCCTTTCTCAGCAACCATTAAAGGGCTATTCAGCCATGCCAAAGGGGCCTTCCATCATTACTTGAAAGGGCAATGCAATTTATTTAAAATTAAAGTGCCCATCTTCATTTACCAAGAAACGGGACATTCCTCAATTTACTAATATTAAAAGGCTATTCCTCCATTCCCAAAGAAACCGACCATTCCTCAATTTACAAGTTAAAGGGCCATTCCCAAGTAAAGGGGATGATGATTTTCTGAAAATGGTTAAGATTATAATTGGATTAAAGAGGCATTATGTAATTTTCAAAAAAAATTATGACAGGAATGTATTTTTTGCACCATTTGAAGAAGAGCACCCTCGGGTTCATGTTGACCTCAAATACTTTGTGCTACACTACATTTTCTATTTTGCCAAAGCATATTTTATGTCTATCTTGAATCTTATTTGTTCAAAAACTGTCTGCCAACCAATAACTTGGCTTGGGTGTCTCATGCATTGCATCTCCAAGGATCATTCCAGTTCCACCATACACGTGGGTCTTATGCATCATTGATGCTCTCGTTTGTTTTTTTACTGATTTCTTCTTGTATTTCAGTATAAAATTATATATAAAAATCGGTTTCATAAGTTCAGGTAAAATAAATATAGTGGATTTGTTTTCTGAAAATACAACATTTTTAACAAGGTCATGAGCAGGGTCAGAGGGTGTATTATGATGGCAGCTTAATTTCTCACTTTTCACAGTTCCTTTATTTTCCATCATGACATTTCTAAAATCAGTTTTCAAAATTGCTTAAACAGTTAGAGATCCCCAGGAGAATTTATAGTTTGTTATTCATACTATACTTTGAATGAGAAGTATTTAGGTCAGGAGGTTGCAGAGATCATCAGATCAAATATGGCTGCCTCCGTATTTGGTGGCAAATTGGTTCAATTCTTGTGACTATTTTGTTTACTTAAGTTACTTTATACTATAGTCATTAATGCAAGACCTACATCAAAGAAGATGCAAACCACTTCAAAATAAAAAAAAAGATGTAACTCCCAGGTACTATCAGAAAACTACAATTTGTAACAAGTTCTAAATTTGGAAGTCATGATGGCTGCATGTATTTGTGTGTACTGTAGGTCAAGACATTTTCAACTTAAGCTTCGCGCAATTTTTTTTCTTTCCTTTTCCCACCCCAAGGTTATTTTCAGGTTGAAAAAAAGGCTGTAATGTCACTGGAAACGTTCAACATGGATAGATTATACTAAGAAATATTATTTTCACATTTGGCTGTTCAGGATACCGACTAAAACTGGGTATGTTATTCAAGAAAGCTGAAGAATGTTGTATGCAAGTAATTGTGAGATTCATGAGAGAAATGCATTGAATATAGGATTAAGGAACTACCTAGCAATTAATAAAATTTCCCTTGAGATGGCCAGGAAAAAAAATCATTATCTTTAAGGAGAATCGAAACTGGGCCTCCTGCTCTAATGGAAGGTGCTCTCAATATCTAAGCTATCAAGACACAGTGGTAATTGAGAAACAGATATTCATCTCTTGGTCTGAGGTTCAAGTTCCTAACTATCCCCCCCTTCATGACAGAGAAGCAATTATAATCTAACGATTTCATATGATAAGAATCTACTTAGATGTTATATGAGGTGACAAGTTGAGCAAGAGACGATGTCGGTCAAGCCTTTTCATTTTAGCAACTCACCCAATATATCAAAAATGCAATTACAGAGTGCAAACACCAAGCAATTGGTGCTTTGATTATATAGTAATAAACTGTGAATTTACGTCTTGACGAGACAAAGGGACAAATCAATGCATGCTCGCTAGGACTTTGATGAAGGTCTCATGCACCAAATTGGAAGAAGGCATCAAAATCAGCCCAATTTTTGTTTACATTGATTTTGTCCCATTTTTTTTAGTAAAAGTAAATGCGCAGTTTATAACTAATTCCCTACACGACCAAAACAAAAGAATTTGCCGTAATTAGTACTAAAGTGTCATTTATCATGAAATTTCAAACAATTACCCACTGAGACTACATCAGTCCTGCGTGCACACACGTTCAAAAGCCACCTTACACAGTACACGGAGTGCAACTGTGACATGTTCAATCCACTCGCGCTAAATTCGCATAGTTGTTAACAGCTTGACTGATTTGCTGCTCTATGAGTAAATACTCAGGTGTAGGAATGGGTCAATCAATGGGTGTTCTATGACCACCACACGGCCTTCATCCATTATTCATACATAAAAACTCAGAAATAACCCTTGTATAAGGGGAGTTCATTTTTCAGCTCCAACTGTTTTGGAGTAAGAAAATTCTCCTTGACAGCATATAAAAAATTCAGAATTCTCATCAAAATTTTGCTTTTACGTGTTTTAAACCAATGACCAGTCTAAAATTGGGTTTCTTGGCCGCCCGCCCGTGGTGAATAAAAAACCAAATCTTCCTCAAATGGCAAGAAAGGAAAATTCATTACTCACCTGACATGTAAGTGAGAGACCTGGGTTCTATCCGTTTCAAGATAATAGTAGGGTGGATATGGTCCAAATTATGCCCTGACAGTAAAGTTGAGTATATACACAATGTTTTGCTGAAATGATAGATTAGGGTATATAGAATAAGAATCTGCGGGTGCCACCTGGGGCATCCTTGGGCATTTAGAGAAAGCCCAAGGTGGCGCGCCATAAATTGATAATATATATTCACCCCTATATTATCAAACATGGGAGTTACTGCGATGATATAGGATCCAATGAACAAGTGTATGGCACATGTAACATTAATGTCATACTTAAAATTCAAAAATGGAAGCAAATCTAATCAATTTAAAATATGCCTTATAACAGGCAAACCTGCGTAAAAAATAAGCATGAAGGACTTGAGTATGTTGCTAGAAGATACAATAAATGTATCTCTGATACTTTTAAAGTTGTAACATGACGTCAATCAATATGGCAGCCAAAAAAACGTGAATATCTTCAAAAACAATTGCACACAAATTTTGTAAATATTACCGTCAAGATAAATATTGTGTCAATTGAAACAATTAAAAATGTACCTATGATCATAACCATGTGATACCAGTAATCCCGAGGAATAAAACATGTGTCAAATTATAATTGAGTGCAATATATGTGAAAAAATGTAATTCCATAGGGTATTTTGAAAACTTTGCACCATATTGGTTTGATTTCGATTTTTGGCGCATTTAAACAAATTGAAATGTATGTTGTACATTGGTAAGGACAAGTAACATTTCTAATGTCATGGCACATTGATTTCGAATTGACGGCTGTAATACTTATAAAATTTGTGTCCAGTATGGTTTTGAAGATGTTCCACGTTTTGTGGCTGGCCATATTGAATTGACGCCTGTGTGCAAATTATAAAAGTATCAGAATATATTTATTGTGTTTACTACATACACGCATAAGTATTTCAAGTCTATTTTTATCGCATGTATTTGCTGTAATAGGGCATATTTTAAAATTATTGGATTTGGCTTCCATTTTGAATTTGAAGTATGACTTAATGTTACAAGTTGCCATACACTTGTTTCTTGGATCATATAGTATTCTGTAACTACATAGTTTGATAATATAGGGGTGAATGTATAATTATCATTAATGGCGAGCCATCTTGGATTTCTCAAATGCCCATGCTGCCCAGTGGCACCCGGCAGATTCTTTTTTTTTTTTTTTAAATGTTTTTTAATTTTCAGGGGGGGGCAGAAAAAAAAAAAAAATTGCATATATACTCAACTGTACGGTCACATGAGGTTCTCCGACTATAATTTTTCATTTCCTCAAACCTCTTTAGGGAAAAGATACATAGGGTGTTTGCAACCAATCCCATAATGCATTGCAATGTGCATATTGTCCTGTACAAACACATGTCGGTTTTACTTAATATGGGATAAAAAGCGTTCAAAAAGTTTAAGAACCACAGGAGATTTCATGATCATGCTACAACATTCCCTAGTACTGATGCTTTGTGGGCTAAAATGAGCATAAATCAGGGTTTTTAATGTGTTAAGATAGGATTTTGGTGGATCACTGACCCTAGGGAGGTGAATTTTCGAAAACTGGTGCTTTGTGGATTGACTCAATAACCCTCTGGGAAAGATTGTTTGCTCCACTGATTTTGGTTTTATCCAAAAGTTACAAAGTTTTAATTAGGGACTGTTTTTTTTGTGTCGCCTGAACATTGTTCATGAGGCACAACTAGTCCAATTTCGTGTGTCGTGTCCCGTCCGTATGACTCGGTTAACTTTGTTTAAATTGCTCTGTAGCTAAAGGTATCCCCGATGTACTTCAAACTTGATAGGATGATTAGAGTGAGGTGGCCAAAAATTATGTGTAGCTTTTGGCTGCATTATTTGCATATCATGAATATTAATAAGATTATTTGGGCCCAGTCAAAATGATAACACGTTCCGCAAGGCTGTGGGCAAGTTACCTGGAGTTCAGTAAAGCCTTTGATGATTCAAGTGGGGGAACCGGCACCGGGAAGTGGGTTAAAGAGGTCTCAACCTGATTAGATGTTGGGCATATTTCGGCGGCAAATTAACATATGCAAATGAGCTAATTAATATGCAAAAAATCAGTGTAATCGCTATCTTTTGAACGGTACACGGATATGCAAAATTCCTTCATTCTGCACGAAACTCATTATGGTGCGCATCTCTTTGCCATTTGAAAGTTCCTGATACATCGGCTTATGTATGCAAAGAGCTAATTAAATATGCATAATTGCTGTAGTCGCTAAAATGGTACATCGGATATGCAAAATTCCTTTCTACACATTAAACTACAATACCATACATCTTGTGTGTGATCATTATGGAGGGGAAGGGTGGGGGTGTTACGGGCAGAGTCATGTGGGGTGTGGGGAGGGGGAAAGGTGAGGTGTTATTGGCGAGGTGGGTGCGTCGGGGAGGGGGTTGGGGTGCGTCGGGGAGGGGTCGGGTTGTGTCCGTCTGGGTTGGGTCCGTCTTTGGTTTGTGTGGTGTTAGGGTTGGTCTGGAAAGGTGGGGTGTGTGTGAGAGGGGTGGGGTGACCTCATGTGACCTTGGTGACCTTGTGGTGACCTTGGTGACTGTGTGACCATGGTGACTTCCATGTGACCTTGGTGACCCCATGTGACCTTGGTGACCTCGTGACCTTGGTGACCTTAATGTGACCTTGTGACCTCATTTCACCTTTGGCCTATTCACAACTCGGTGTGTCGGGGAGCGTCGGGGTGGGGTGCGACAGGGAGGGGTCGGGTGAGTTAGGGTGTGTCGGGAAGGGGGAGGGTGCAATCGGGGGCAGGTGCATCGTGGGGCAGGTGGTGTGGGGCTGGGTTTGGTGACTCATGTACCCTTGGTGACGCTCATGTGACCTTTGTGACCCTATGTGACCCCATGTACTTTTGTGACCCATGTGACCTCAGAGCCCCTGTGACTTTTGTGCCCCATGTGACCTGGTACCTCAATTCACCTTGGTGACCTCATGTCACTTTGACCCCATTCTCAAACCGCGGAATAACCGACACTAGTCGGTCCAACAACCGCGATGTATTCATACAATTCATTTACACTTTTTAATATTTGGTTGCACTCATAGCTCACCAATTTTTGCTTAATCGATCCAATTTTGTATCAAACTTGGTCATTTTATATAACTCTTCTCTCCAGTGCCATTGTTCTCTTTCGAATCATTTGCCAAACTTCAATCATAAGCAATGGATCGCGCACCAGGCGACCTTTTGTGGTTTCGAGAACCGCCTTGTAACAACAGTTTATAGATTTCACGCATACTGAAGTAATGTTGCCATACAGACTATATAACTCTCGTTGATTATTTTCAGTTCACATTGTGATTTGTAAGGTACTTGGTACCAGAATGTCCTGATAGGAACACTGAGTCCTACATCAACTGGTATGCGCTGGGACGTATGCACATATGTTGACTACAGTGCGGTTACTTTGGGTAATTATTCAGTTGTTTTTTTTTCGCTCTATAGGGATGGGCTATCTGATATGGGAATCTATGTGATTTTCCAAAAACGGTCCAATTGGGAAAACAAAAGTAGTTGAATTGGGCTCACAGTACAAAAAAAGAAATGTTTTTTTTAAGGTTAATTTTAAAATAGTAAGTTTTAAAATAAATCTACCTTCACTATTCCTATTAATAAAAAATACATTCAAACATTTTAAAAAAGGTTGTTCTCACAGCCTATGTGAATCCAACATTTTACAAAATTCGAACTACACAATGGGACATGTAGTATTCAGTGGGAGTTGAATTTTGCCCACCATGCCAATGTTCCAAGTTTGTGTCTTATTCCTTATTCCTTTTCTATGGAATACACACACACCCAGGGCTATAGCAGAGGTCAGTTTTGGACGTGCGTCCCAACCCTGAAAGATTCTCTTGGTAATAAGATTGCAGTCATTTGGGATGCTATCTCCAAATCCACTGACCTAAGACTAGGCTGGATTGGACTCACTTAATGCATTTTTCATGCTGATCCTGAATATAGCTATAAAAATGCATAATAATTGGGGGTAGGAAGAATTAGAAAATCTTAAATACCCGAGGATCTCTAGTCAAATAACAGTTAAGTACACTGACAAGATGCACAACAATAAGGGGAAAATGTTTGATAAAACTTAACCAGGGTATGTCCATAACTAGGCCATGGATTTAATTGTTTAAGGCAAGCATTCCTTTATGGAAAGGCTTGGTTAATGTTGAGGAACTGGATTGACAACCTTATCTCCCCCACTTAACCCCTTAAAAACTGAGGTTTTTGGTATCGGAAGAAAATCCATATTTCAACAACAGCTTCAATGAAAAATGTCCCCAAATTTGGTCAACCACACTGTATCACAAGTACAACACTGTCCTATTGGCCTGTTTGGGACACATTTGTGCTAATACTATCCAAACAGCAGGACTGATTTAACTCAAAATTTGTAATCAGATGTTTTTAGTAATATGCTTTCATACCCACCCTGGAGTATGAATGAGCATCTGTGACCAGCATTAAGGTAAAAAATAAGCGCTTGTTTTTTTGGGAGGAGTGGTGATCCCCACACAGCGAAGTTACACTATACTCCGTCCAAGCTTTGAGGGTGATGTCACTGCGCATGTTAGATTTCTTATCTTAGAAACTCACATGCTAACCTGAATAAAGGTGGCACAATCAAAACAGTGAATGCAGAGTCGCATCATGACGTCACCCTTGAACTTAAGAATGCACAGAGTATAGAGGAGTTTGGGCACAATGTCATGGAAAGAGAGATGGGTACTCTAGCCTGGTAGCTTAGCTCTGATACACATCTTTACCTTACAGTTCAGGGAGAAAACATGAAAAATTTGATCATGATCAGCATGCCCCCAGGGAGGGTACTCAACTTTATTTTGGGTAGATATGTGCCACCCGGATTTCAAAAACTGAGGCTCCGAAGCTGATTTGAGGCCAAAAAATGGGGTCACTGGAGCTAAGTTTTCCAAAAATTTAATAAAATAAGGTGCAATTTCCCTTAATTTCCAGGTACTTTTTTAGGTGTTTCAAAGAAATTTGGTAGAATATGGATTTGAACATCAAAAGTAGGGTCTCTGGAACTGAAATGGTCCTAAAATGGGAGTCACTGGAACTGAAAAAGAGCCTGAAAATGAGGGTCTTATAGGTCCTAGACTACATCCCAATGTGAACCCCCCCCCTTTGGAGCATGCCCTCTCAACTGCTGTTTAAGACTAGGGATATCATAGTCCAAGACATCTAACATTAACTACATAGTGTATTGGCCACTTGTTTTCAAGACATTTGTTCCTAATTGCCTTTTGTTTTCTTTCAATACTTACAGTACCAACAATTGTTGTAGGGTACGCTAGCAACAGCATTGACTTCCCGGCCTTTGGCTTTACTGTAGTGCAGAACAATGGTGACTCAACAACCAGCTGGACTGGACAATGCCATCTATGTGATGGGGAGGAGGTTTTATATACCACATGGATACGTACGGATATGGTCAATCTATGTCATGAAATGAAAACAGCTAATTTGTGAGTACTTTGGTATTTGCTACTAGTCGGTGTGTACAGCATGTGTGATAAAATGTAACAGTCAAATAATTTTTCTTTACTGAAAAAAGAATTGTAAACTTTTATCATGAGAAGAGGGTTTTACTACCTTGACGATATTTTTTCTGTTAAGTGGATATTTTTAAAATTATAATAAATCTTGCAAAGACTGTCAAAAGCTGTGTAGCCACTTTGGTATATGAATGACTTTATATTATCTGAAGTGTGTCCCATCATTTAAATTCTAGTACTTTAATCTCTGGGGTGTCCAAATAAGTCGGATAAAGACCATTCTGTAGATTATTTATGAAGCCCTCAGACACTATAAGTGAGTGCTAGTATTTTTCCTGATTGAATGTTACATTTTATTTACACATACTGTATGAGTAAATAATAATGATAATAATGAGATTTATAAAGTGCTTTTTACAAAGTAGGCAAGGTGCTGGAATAGGAAAGAAAAATTAAAGGCTAGGATAAAGATGAGACTTTGAATGGCTTTTAAAAACCGAGAGACTATCAAGGTCACGAATAGCAGAGGGTAACTCGTTCAAAAGGCAAGGGTCAGCGATTTATTTGAACAAGGAACAAATAATAAGATCATTTACAGACAATCCTGTTACCAGTAGATGGCTCAATTCCTTAGTTTGTGACGCAAAATACACTATCATGAGCAAAAGCTAGGATCGCAAACTCAAACAAATGTCTGGTGAATTGCAATACTCTCCTTTTGTTGAATCTTGCACATCCACAATCATTTCAAATGAACACAGTACACAGTGTGACGAACAGCTGTGTCCTAATATGCGCTGTGTGTATCGCATCTGGAACTAGTGTGTAATGTATACAGAGCAGTAACTGTGGTTTCATCACCGATCAACAACATGTTGTTGAAACAAGGTGAAAGCAGCATGCGTTTGTGGTCCTCACTTTTCATGACATTTTATGTCATAAACTAAGGAAATGAGCCATCTACTGGTCAATTACGGCCAATCATGTGAATCGTAGGAATGGTCTACAGACTACAGATTCCTTACATTGATATACACAGTCAACATTTGGAGCATACAGGAGGTGCTATATTGTGATAAGTAACCATCTTCACCTATTATACTTTGTACATCACCAAATAAGCCAAAATATTTTTGTTTATTCATGCATGAAAGTAATTCTGTTTTACACTAGCACCTCATGACACAGGAATGTGCCACGCATACATATACATTGCTTGTGCTGCATTAATGTTACGCACTATTCTCTATCAATTTGCCTATTTGGTAATAAACACAGACAGTATAGTAGAACAGCAGAAGGGTGAAGTGACTTGGTACCCATTAAGTCAAGTTAACAAGCTGACTCATATGTCAAGTTATTCATAAATGTCTCCGGACTAATGAAAGCCATGATGCCAAGATTGAATCATGGGCCATCTCACTTATGCAGAGTCAAAAGTAAATCGAAAAAAAAAAAAAAAAAAAACGATCAACAACATGTTGTTGAAACAAGGTGAAAGCAGCATGCGTTTGTGATACTCACTTTTCATGACATTTTATGTCATAAGCTAAGGAAATGAGCCATCTACTGGTCAATTACGGCCAATCATGTGAATCGTAGGAATGGTCTACAGACTACAGATTCCTTACATTGATATACACAGTCAACATTTGTGATGCGATCAAGCAAAATGTCTAAAGTCGGTCAGATTCTTTTTTTACTTTTCCATGTAACTGTATGTACCATTTAAAAAGCTACATTTTGCTGAAACCCCCATTGAAATTGACCAATTAATTCCAAAGATATGATCAGTTAAAGGGTGTCCAAAACAATAGGAAACAAAAGACATTTTCTCTTTTGTTTGGCTCTATCTCAAAATCAATATTTGCGACTTCCGACTCATTTTGCTTGATCACATCACATTTGGAGCATACAGGAGGTGCTATATTGTGATAAGTAACCATCTTCACCTATTATACTTTGTACATTACCAAATAAGCAAAAATATTTTTGTTTATTCATGCATGAAAGTAATTCTGTTTTACACTAGCACCTGGTGACACAGGAATGTGCCACGCATACATATACATTGCTTGTGCTGCATTAATGTTACGCACTATTCTCTATCAATTTGCCTATTTGGTAATAAACACAGACAGTATAGTAGAACAGCAGAAGGGTGAAGTGACTGGGTACCCATTAAGTCAAGTTAACAAGCTGACTCATATGTCAAGTTATTCATAAATGTCTCTGGACTAATGAAAGCCATGATGCCAAGATTGAATCATGGGCCATCTCACTTATGCAGAGTCAAAAGTAAATCGCCTTTTCCATTTAATGACAAAATGTCTAGAAACCTACTGAAATTGTGTTAGAATTGCATACAAACTGACATCCGATTTAGCCTATGATCCACAACTTTACCCTTATGCATAGACACCCTCAACCTATTTTGCATCCACACATACGTGCGTGCACACACACCTACACCCCCCCCCCACACACACACACGCACACATAATCTTTTGGTCCTTGTGAGGACCTTGTACACTTTTCTTGACCACCATAAATTATTTATGCCCTTATTGTGTTTTGGACCAGTTTGTTAGATAACTGTCTTAAACTGTGTTTAGAGACTGATTTTTTTAAAACGTCCCTACAACGAAACAACACAACAACAACACCACATCCACACACACAAATACGAACACACACACATTCGTCCTGTGTAATCTGTTAATCTATTTTTGTGGTTTCCGGGTTGTTAATTTGTTTTTCATTTCTCTAATTACAGAGTTGGCCAGGATAAATGGACACGCTATCAACAGAGCCCGGCTCCCCAGCCCCAATCTCCATGAGCAGACCTACGATCCTCAAGTGGTGGTGTTCAACCTCTTCAGCATTGTTTCTAATGTGGCTGTCCCTAATTATGTACTGTGTGTTGACTGTGACAGTCTGGATAAGAGCTTTCAAACTGGTGCATAATTTGTTGAAAAGTTGTATTTTAACTAATCTGAATCATACAAATGATTAATATCATTTGTATACTCAGTTGTTGCCATGTTTTTCATATAAAAAATTGAATCTTCGTGTTCAGCCTTTTGTTGTTCCTTATTTTTTTATTTTTATATTTTGGCACTAATATTTTTAACTAGTCTTAAAATATATTGTACATTTGTATTTGGATTTTTTAAAAATATTTGAGAAATATATATATATTCAATAAATTATTGGACTTATGCAAGAATTATCAAACATTGATGGTTTGATAATGAAAATGAGCAGAAGTGCCAAATATAAATAATGTGGTTTGAGATCAATGATGTTTTGGGCAAAAAAAAAAATTTGCTTCTGGTAGACAGTCTAAAAACCAAATGTGAAATGTATTCTTAAAAAAAGAAATAAATTTAAACAAATTGTGAAAAGGATTTTCCCAAAATACTTCATATCATGCCAAATGGTAAGAAAAATAATTGAAAATTCTAATTATTAGTTTATAAACAAATATATAAATTTGGATCACTTACATTTAATTTTTTTTAATTTCTGATCTTTTGCAAAATAAACAATTATTTTTCTCAGTTCATCAAACTAAAAAAATATGCAGTTAAAATGGCTTCAAAATCAAAATTCATGCTGTATACTGGAAGCAAACCGGTTTTTTTTTTGCCTTATGGCTAACCAGAGAAACATGTCTTCCTATATTTATTTGCAATTCCAGTTTTCAAAGGCTGTGTTAGGTCAACTTCATTATAGTCTTATTATCATTCATGTCACTTCATGCATAATTGTCGAGTGTATGATTTCATTTGGAGCGGATGTGTTGATCCTGAAGTTTAAAAAGCCAGAGATGCATTGGAATAGAAATATCATTAAATGCAGTTGTTATATTAATCTTCAAAATGTAGTACAATTTAGTTTGAAATCAATTTAAATTGCATGCTTCCCTTTAGGCTGACTCTTAATGTAGTGTTTGATAATTATGATTGTCCTGAAAATATGCAACCAGGTGAAAGAATAGGTAAACTTGTACCTCTTTGCTTGCATGACATAGTTTGGTGCTTTTGTCACAAAATCCATAGAATTCAATCCAACCCTCTTCACTTAATCTCATAGGCAGAGATCAATATGTTGTGCTATTTTTATATGCATACAATCTACATTTTGCCTTACTGTACACCGATAGGTTACTGGTTCACATCAATACCGGATTAAAGCTTATTAATGGCATTCAATTTTTAACCTCAATAGCAGGTTGAAGGCTTTGCAAAACTTTTGACCTCAATCCACACCAAGTAAAAGTTGTATTGATTCCAATTCTGGATAAAGCATACAACCTCTGAATGAAGGGACCCAAATTGAAAATCAGATGATTCCTGTCAGAAAAAACACCAAAAATCTCACTTTTAGCATTTAGATAAATTATTTGACCATTCTTTGTTTTACTTTGTTCTGTTTTGGTGACCTTTGACATCTTGAAATAATTTTTGTCCATGGCAGATTCAACAAAGATGCTACAAGACCTGTTTTTTATGGTATTAAATATAACAATTTGCTCAAAAGAAAAACGCCCAAAAATTACCACCTGTCTTGGCAGTTTAATTTTCGTGACATGAATAGGATTTTTTTGTAATTACAAAATTGAGATGAAATAGATTGATAGATAACTCTGGATCAACACAGACATTTACAACTTGTACATAACTACTCAGGGACCAATGGTCAACCTTGTAAATGGCTCTGTTTCCCTTAGAGCTTTGAAACTTAAAAAAGATACACTTACTGTTCAAAGCTTTCGGTAATGGTGCTCTTTATTACATTTCTTTATGAAAAGTATTTATGTACATGGCATGTATTGTATCATCTTTAGATCTTAAGACCAATAGAATAAGGCCTAGAAGAAATTGTTAGTACACACACGCGTGCGTAGTCGGCCTTGATGGCCAGACCACATTAGCTTGTCGGTTAAAGCCACTATCAGCGATTCACTCAAAAAAGTCAAAATATTTGAAATTTGCATAAATAGCTTAAAAGTAAAGAAGTCTATAGAAATTATTTTTGCAACTGAAAAATTTATAGAAAAGGAAGAAAACAGTGTTCAAAAACATAAATCTCCATTCAGTTATGTGTTGTAGTAAGTGTCCGTATGGAGAGTAATGACTAAAATATCTGATTCTGTCCTTATTAGGTTTCTTTCAGGCTTGTTAGGAGAGCTGTACTTGTTACAGATGTGCGAAAATGATTTTGGTGATTTCTACGAATTTCTGATTTAGCAAATCACTGATAGTGCCTTTAATAGTAAAATTGACATATTTGGGTAATACAAGTTATGTCTATATCTGAAATAGATTTTTCTAACTCGCTGCTACAAAACATGTATATATAAATGTGTCAAACTGTATAATTTAGTTTGGTATTTTTATACTCGTTTCTGATTATGTTTAGCCTATATCTGAACTCAAGGTAGAAAGTTCAATAGTTTTATTGAAGATTATCACATAGATGTATTACTTAGTTTTATTGAATAGCTATATTTATTTCATGAGGCATTGCCATTTGAATCTATGGTACATTTGAAGTGTTCATTTTTTTTAATAAGAGAACTCTAAGTGTTTCCGTGTGTCTGTTTTATCAAAATTCAAAAGGATTAAAAGAAGTGAAACAGTAATGCAATCATAATACAGAAATGTACAGCAAATAAACTGAATACTGTTTGTAATAGAAAAATACTAATTTGGAGCCAGTTTCCATGGATATTTCTCAGAAAGCCAAGTGTTTTTCAGGTGGCTTGGCTTCTTTGCAAATAAACTGTATACAGGCAGTTGGATATAGTGACATTAGAGTGTCTGTCAACATGAAGTGATCCCAGAGCACTTTTACTGGATAAAATTAGAGTAACACAGATTTTGAAGTTATTCCCCTACTCAAAAAATTGAAATAGTATACCATGTTTTGTAAAAGGCCGAATAGGAAATCAGTCAATTAACTTAATGGGGAAATTTTATTTCCTGTATAAGCTTTCAAGCTTTGAAATAAATCAATGTTATTAACATGAAAAAAACAATAGTCCTATTTATTTTAATGCTCTGGGGGCACTTTAAGCTGATGGAATCTCAGATTTGCAATAATGTGCCAATGTCACCAGGTATCTGATATTCTGTGAAATTCTGTTATGTCTCTGCATCGTGATTGGTTCATTAAGAATGTCTGCTAATGACGGTACTAATGAATATTTCTTTGTCATGAATCGTGTGTTCAGTGTTGCGTGGACTGCATTGGTACTTTTTCACCAACTTGAGTATTTAATTCTATAAGTAGAATTTCTCATAAAAAGGATAACCTTTTTGCTTATGATATTGTATGCGTGTGCTTGACTTGAGCAGTTTACAAGACATAAGCTTAAACTTGAGTAGTCCTTAAAAGCGGCCATTTATGAGTTTGATTGCTCCTAGCTGTGAACACCATTTTTATGTATCAGTATCAAGTGATGTAGAATGTAAAGTACCATACAAGTTACATGTTGTTTGGTGTGATGTTGATGTCAAGTATTCACAAAATATTTTAGAAGTCACTTTCCCCTTTCAAATGTTAAATGTTCCCACCAAATGAAGGTTTGTGTGATAAATAAATTGGTCTTCATCAAGGACAAAACATTGTGTTTTTCGCATTGATTTTCTGTGTTTGAGTTACAGTGGCATTTTTTGGTCCCCCATTAAATACTTTGGGACTATTAAAATGCAAGCTTTTTTGCTTGTCCGTCTGTTTTGTTTTGCAAGCACAATTATATTGAAAAAAAATGGGTGGAAGTTTTTATAGATGTATCTTGTCAAAACTAGGTCAAATTCAAAGGTGAGTTTTGGTGCTGGGTCAAAGGTTACATAAGCTAATTTGTTTGGCAAAATAATTGCCAACACAATATTTTAAAATAGGATGTTTGTTTTTGCATTGTAGATGTATGTCGAGTAAAGTTTGGCCAAAATGGGATTTCAAGAAGTGTCAGCTGAGGTGCATTGCTCTCCAAGGAAAAATAAAGTGAAACAACAAGCTTGAAATGAAACCTCCCTTGATTATACACTTTCTTTGTTGTTTAACACTGTTTTTGTTGCTCAAAGCAAATTTTGGACAGAACTGATTTTTCAGGGATTTCATTCGAATAGTGAAAAATGGGTAGAGATAAACTTATGTGACAACCAGTGCAAAAATTGTATTGGAACAATTGCATTGTGCACTTTCGAATCAAACATCTTTTGCTTCCAGGAATCAGAAGAAAAAGAAATTTCATGTGGTCTAAATTACTGCTTTGTTTACATTTTCAAATATTATTTTTCGTTCTTTCCAAGATGCGTTCGCGTAGAAACGTGTTTGCTTCATGACGCAGTCAAATTTACCATGCGACGCGATGCTGCACATTGCGTTTGACGGCGTGAAATGTGCTTAAATTCCCGCTGTTAAGATCATGTGCTTTTTGTGAAAATGGTCAAAATAGCTGTTTTAAATTGGCAAAAAATCCAGGACGGGGTTGTCTGCAGTGAATAACCTTTGTTGGGAATGGTAGAACACATGTTCATGTTTAAAATAGTGCAAAAAACAGAAAATTGTGTAAAAATGAAACACTATCTGTAACACCATCCTTAAAAAGCCATGGGGGGATATTGTGACTGACAACTGTAGTATAAACATTAAGTTATGTAAATGCATGAGTGAGGGTGCAATGCAGAGCGTGAGGGTTCAATGACCTCTTCAAGTAAACTATTAATTATAACATGGGAACAAAAACATACACAACAGGCATACAAGGACAGGACAGAACAATGACATACAAAAAGCAGACATGTCCGACTAGTGAGAAAGGGGGAAATAGCAAAATAAAGAGAAAGGAATGACTAGACACCACAGTGGTGTTGAGCAAACACGGGTATATTCGCATGTGCCATGCAAAAACGCCTTTGCTGCTGTGGTTCTTAACAAGAAGTTCCCCCTTGACCTTTGACCATTGACCATAACACTGAGCACAATTTTGAAGGATCTGAAGCTGCTTCATATGCTACCATGCTACCTTGCATAAAGGGGACATGATTTTTTGAAGATTTTTCACATTAAAGGTCCCAGGAAATGCAAATAGAATCGATTTATTCTCTATTCGCAAGCTCAAACGCGAATAAAACAATTTCTATTGCGCCTACTCTAATACCTGAAATAGAAAACATGATTAAACAACATACCGTATATTGGGGGGCTCCGTACTTCATTACCAGGCAAGCATGCACGGTGAAATAAGGGTAGTAACAGAATTATTCTAAAATCTGAAAACTTACCCAACTGCAAACCACTTGACCTACTATGAACATACACTGCCTGTAAAGATCCTGTAGACTGTTCAGATGCAGACCCAAACACCATGTTGATTTAGAAAGCCACTCTTGAATCCGACATTACCCTTGACGTAAAACTTGCAAGCGTGAAGCTTGGTAGTGAACGGATCAGTGAACTCCTGAACGCACACATCCGACGCTCTGCAAAGCAAACTCATTTACATATAAATAGCACATGTATTTACATATGTAAACGCTCCTGCTATCAATAGAAATGACATGTGGTTTGTGTTAAGTCTACAAGGAGGGGCAAGAAAGCATTCAATATTTGGGTTGGTGATGACATCATTAGTGACTTGATTTTTCAGAGAGTAATAGAAAATTCCAGGTGACTGGTGTAAATCTATTCATGGCACTAACTGAAAATCAATAGTTTCACTAATGATGTCACTGGTAGTGTATTCTTTTTTGTGGCCCTGTTTATTGGAATAGAATGCCCCGTAAAGATTTGGACTAGGTTTTTCATCTCATTTTCTGGGACCTTTAAGACCGATCCCATGCCTAACACCACTTTTGTGAAGGGTCTAAAGTTGGTTCATATATAGGAGTCGCGTGACCATGCTGCCTTGCATAAAGCAAATGATTTTTGAAAATTTTTCACATTAAGACCGGAAGTGCCACCGTAATGACATTTGACCCCATGCAGAGCAATTTTAATGGAGGTTTTCAAGCTGGTTTATATGCATACGTCACTTGACTATGCAACCTTGCATAAAGCAGATATGATTTTTTGAAGATTTTTACACATTCAGACTGGAAGTTCCGCTTTGATGACCTTTGATCCCCCCACATGGAGCACAACTTTGGTGAAGGGTCTCAAGCGCCTTCATATGCATGAGTTACATGACCATGCTATCTTGCATATAGCAAATATGAATTTTTGAAGATTTTTCACATTCAGACTGGAAGTGCCCCCTTAATGACCCTTTAATGACCTATCAAAATTCTGTGTACTGTACACCCATAGACAACCGACTAATGTCGGTCACATGACTAGCCATGTCACACACAGATTATTTGTAGAAGAAGATGCATTTTTAAAGAGTCCCGGCGAGTCCCTTTTAATCCCGGCCCAATTGACCTTTGACCCAACTGGGTACACCCCAAAGTGCCTTGGGTCACAGTGGTTCGTCTGACCAATTTTGGCGCAATCAGACAAAAGCGTTTGGCAGAGGACGGGTAAAAAAGGCAAGCTCCCTTGAGAAAGGTAGAAACTAAACAACACAGCACCATATATTTTGCATGTTACACATGCGATATAAAAAATCTTAAGGGTTATATGACAGTAATCCTAACTTTTGAATGTGAATGAGTGAAGGGAGTTTTTTCAGGTGTGGGTCCAAATTAGACCAGAGTAAGGGACCTTGGTACTAACAGTTATAGCCCAGAGACGGTAAATTTTTTGGCCGTAGTTTTATAATAGAGGTGAACACAGGCCCGTAGCCAGGACTTGAGGGGGGGGGTGGCGGATTTGCCCGAAGCGGACCTTTTGCTTACCACAAAACCATTTTTTTGTTCGGGCGTTTGACCCCCTCAAATAACAAACGGAACCTTCTACATGACAAAGCGGACCTTCAACAACATCAAAGGCAGACCTTGTCGCTTTTGGGGGGGTGCATCGCACCCCCTGCAACCCCCCTGGCTACGGCCCCTGAGTGACATAGTCTAATAGTCGATTCGCGCTGATATAGGAGCTGGGAAAAAGTTTTGGGTCATATCCATTAGGTGAAATTGGGAATAAGCATTTTAATCTATCCACGAACTCGCTTGGAGCTGCCTACAATAAGAAAGTGACTTGAAAGGAAAAGGGCCAAGTACAAAACTTCATTTTGTTTACTGTATCTTTTCTTTTCTGAATTGAACTTTGTACACTTTTAATACACTCGCTTTTATACATCACTCACTCCTTCACTGTAAACCAGTGTTTATAGGAATAAAAACATTTTTTCTGTTTTTCTTGGTCACTGCGAAAACACTATTTAAGTGTTTAAACATGTTAAGGATTTTGATTGCAAGGTTTACTATAACTTATATAAATTAATTATATTAGAATTAAACAAGTAAGCATGCTAACATAACTTCCTACTGAGCACTATACTGGTATGTTTTTATACTGGTCAGGGCCTTCTACCTGTTCCTAATGTAACTACAAAGTAATTCCCCGAATTCCTTTGAATAAAGAATTTTAATCTAGGCGCCGTTAATGAAAAGTTGTGTGTTTGCGTTTTTCATGTGTTTAGGCAAGGTTTTCTTTTCCAAATATTTTTCCCCGTGCTTCAACTCTTAAGAACTATGTTGAACCATCTGTTAGTGAGTATAGCATTGGTCGTATTTCAGGTAACTATGAAAGTAATGATAGGCCCCATATCACCTGCGTGCACAGCGCCAAAACCATTGTTACCTATTCAGGATTCAATAGCGCACCTGCCTTATACAGGTAGTCTTTCACATTTTAACTACGTTACATTTACCATTTACCCTCTATGCCTTTACCCACTGCATATATTTTTGACCGTAGAGCACACATCTTAAGAACGCACGGACTAGGTGTGGCTGTCAGTTTAATTGTTGTACGCCTCTCGCAAAAAGAGCTCACCCGTAAAAAAGTACAGGTTGTCCCTATATCAGCGCAATCTAGTATAAGTTTTTGGTATTATGAAGCAAGGGTGAATGTGGTGAAAGAAATTGTCTTTGATAAGGTCATTCGAAAATACTGGTACATAAAAGAAGCAGCGAAGCTTATGATTCATGAATCTTTAATGTATTCAAAGTGAAAACTAAGGGTCGTATGGGCCACCACTCTACTATTGCAGTGTAATAAAAGAAGTTTGGTTCGATTCTAAACTTGAGTCATGCACTGTTGGCTATAAACGGCAGGTACCGCTCCGACTGGACTTTTGGGAAAGCAATTTAGTATTGTGCCACACCCCTATGAATTCGGCAGCCTCAATGGAATAAACTGGCCATGTTGATATGTGGTGGCAGAATACTGAATTTCATCCCGACTTTTGTTATGGACCAACCAGTGTGGCCTTTCCTCGCTAGCACGTATTGAATTTTGGGAATTCAGCAAAATCTTCCCCATGCGCTCGTCATCACAATTTGTTCTTATTATGATCTCAATTGCAGTATTTGCTCACGCCTGGGGATAATGTAAGTTTTAACTTGCAGTATATTTTTGTCACTTAAAAGGCATTTAATAAATGGTCCATCATCAAAATCATTGTTCAATGTGAACGTCTTTCTTTTAATAATAATAATCCCGGCAGTTATAAAGCGCCTTTTCCGAAGGATGCCAAGCGCTTTTGGCCTATCTTATTAACGCTGTCCTTCAGGCAATCGTCACAATCATTTCGCTTCATCAGGCCGGCACTGGCAGTGCACATCCCTATCACACTTTAGATTGTACTATTCCCCATAACAGCCTGCCCAATTTCGCTTGGGTAAATGAGGCAATTGAGATTAATATCTTGCCCCAGGACACAAACCGTTAACTTCAGCGGGGCTCAAACTTACGATTTTACAGGGTTTTATTATCATGAGTCCTTGCGCTTATCTTAGTTTGGTTTTCTGCTTTGGCTTGGCCCGCTACTCATTTGGGACTCCATTAGGCATAAGTAAAAAAGCTTAAAAAGACTAATTGGACTGTGAAGTTTCCCATCCTCCCACGTTAAGATTCATTTGACACACAAAGGTAACTGTTCTCAATGTTTACCAAGTATAGCATGTTGCCTCTGAAATAAGTGAGATTTGGTGGAAGATATAGTTGTTCAAGGGCACTACTTGATCCTCATTCTTAACCCCATCACGCCCCTATCAAACTCGAGATTTTGGCACAATTAAAACCTTAATATTTTTCTCCTTATCTAAATTTTTTGCTGACTTCTTTTCCCATTATAATGCTGCAAGCTAAAATATGGGTTTACAGAATATTGCAATTATTGCTCACTATAAAATGGTATGTCAGATTCAAATGAATTAAAGGTCCATGGGCCCGATCGCTAATAGCCTCGTCCCCAAAGCTCCAGATTTTTACCGGAAGCGGTCAACATTTAGGTATCATAAGAAAGCTACTATTTTTCTCATTTACCCTGTGAAATCTTAGGGCAAAAGGTATTGTGGTTTGAAAGTTATGAGCGCAATTGCCCCATTTTGGTCGACCAATATTTTTTACACAGTACTCTGATGGGCTTACACAATCACGTTTTTAGCTCTCCAGCGAAACAGATTTGAAATATCTGCGCGAAACTTTACAGATGTGGTTTTGGGGTGAAGGCCAATCTATCAAGATGAAAACTTCATATCCTTAAATCGGGCCGTCCACCTTTAAGATTACATGTAGATATGTTGGTGATGGTCTCCCTTATGGAACAACAGAGCCTTGTAAATCAGGTGGTGCACCTTTAATAGAAGTTGATAAAGGGTTGCATTTCTGTCAAAAGAGTTCTAATATTTACAAAAATGGTTAGATCTGAAGGATTTTGCTTGAGACAAAATTAAATAAATCGATGACTATGGAAGCATTGGCACAAAATGCAAATCACAAGTGTGAAGTCCTTAAGTGACAGGATTTTTTTTTTTTTTTTGAGGATACAAATTTCTCTCAAATTGCACGGGATCGGTTGTAGACATCTACTGAGAACGTTTCAAAAGTTTATTGGACAAACAAGTACAAAAGAAAACCGGAAACCTTGCTTTGAACTTGCTTGGTATCGTAATCGTCCTTATAGAAAACCATGCTTTGAATTTCTATCGTGCATGACAGAAAATACTAAATCATCTTATTTATACATAAAGACGGCATATTCGGCTTATTCACTTCAGGTGTGATCTAATACATTGGTAAGCATTACAAATATGCAAAAAAGCTGGATTAAAAAAAAAGTGGGGGTGCTTCTTGTAATCTTTCTGGAAATGTCCTTGCGTCTCTTTAACTACCGAGTTCTAGATAATCCAGGGTGTGAGATGGTGCAATCAGTCTTTTTTTTAAAGCAATCAGAAAACCTCTAGCATTGATATTTTATACTGAAGTTCTTAAAGTTCTGAACAGCTACTTATTAATTGTGTTATGACATTCGCCTTAATCAAAACGCAGAGGGTGTTTTGACATCAATCCCACAATCAACCGGTTTTGGAATTTCACCTCAGAGGGTATGTATCACATAGAACTCCTATTCTTACACATAAACACCCTGACTTTGAATCTCTTTCATTTCAGCCCACAAAGCATTAGTACTTGGGGAATTTTTTGCATGATTATGAATGGTCTTGTGGTTCCTTAAACTTTTGGAACACTTTTTATCCCATAAGTACTGATATGTGTTTAGTACAGTCTGGTATAGGCACATTGCATGCATCATGGGATTGATTCAAAACACCCTCTGATTCAAAAACTGTGTGCTGTAAGCGAGGTAACATTTTGTTGTGGGCCCCAGCTCAAACTGTTCATAGTGCACTATGGATCCCTCCTATGTTGAGGTCAAAGGTTGTGCCACGGTCAAAGTCTTGTGAGGTCAATTTGAAAATAGCTAACAACTGTAACTTGACCTCAATTGAAAAAAGTTCATTTGGGAACAAAACTTATGCTCATAGGTCACCAAGGGCATCCCCTATTTGTGGATGAGGTCAAGGATCTATGCAACAAGGCACGGTCATGGAGGTTAGCCGCACAGCTTATATCTCTGAATAAGCCAGCACAAAAGCCGAGAACACCCGCGAACTTCTAGTTACATTTGGGGTATCTTTCAGCTACTGTACAATCGCCTGGTGGGGCTGTCCCGTACAGGTAACGCTGGAAGGGGCTGGATGCACTAAATTTTAAAGTGAGCTTTATGCGCATTGGTGGCGAGGTCAATGAAGCTCAACTGAGTTTTAAAAACGGCAATTGAAGTAGCTGTCCCGATGTACTCGGGGAGGTAATTCCATTCTGGTAATTCCATTCTGGGTGCCTTCTGGTGATTTGAGACAAACACTGCAGAGCAATAGACCCTATTGAAGTACCATTTTTTTGCTTTATATTTGTAAAAAAAAATTGCCTTTAGGCCTAAAAAATGTTTGTGTGCCGTAACAGATGAAAAATATTAGGGTCAGTCGGTTGGATTATTTTTAGATGAACTTCACAATGTTACTCTAAATCAATACAACATGCAATTAAAGTTTTTCAGTGACATAGCAAAGATCTTTGATTTCACTTGTTAAAGTTGTTTTGTTGTCGTATTTTGATGTTTTTTGTCTTTCTGTTGATAAAAAAAAGTTTTTTAATAGTGAATAACCCACTGAGCACCACCCTGCCTTTCATACAGCATTTCTGATTGGGTAATTACATCATATATTCATTTCAATAACCAATTGAAATGCAACTTTAAAGACACTATCAGCGATCCACCCAAAAGAGTCCAAATATTTGAAATTTACAGGAATAGCCTAAAAGTGAAAAATCTGTAGAATTCTCAGGAAGTTATTTTTTCCAACTGAAAAAAATAGCATAAAAGAAAGAAAACGCCAGTGTTAATGGACTTTATGTCAAATTTATTCTAAATTTTGTAAAAATTGGTTGTCTCTCATTAAACTGAGATGATGGGTTACTATTTATTGGCTTTAGTTTAGGTCTTGGGAAAATATACTCAAAAAATACACATTAGAATTTGTAAAATTTTCTCCCACTCATTCATTTAGCTCCTGAAATGTTACTGATAGAAATGAATTAATGTTTGCATCATGCACACATCCCTGGTGAAAGATCTGGTAACCTGGCTTGCAATGGGAGACTAAACAATGGGAGTTTCCGCAACCTGACCCATCTGACACACTTATGAATTTGGAAACTTTAACAGAATAAACATATGCTTTATTCTGTGAAGGGTTTCTGAATTCATAAGCATGTCAGGAAAAGTGTGTCAGATGGGTCAGGTTACGGAAACTCCCCAAAACAATGTGATTGCAATTGTCAGCTAAAAATTAAGCACTAATGACAGAAGGCATTTAAAGGTGCTTGTTCCGATTTATGTGTATTGTGTTCTCTACTTGATATGAGAGCCTGGTACTTGCACATACACCCCATCAAGTACCGTGGGAAACAAACTTGCGGTTTTGATGGTAGATGCAATAATGCATGTTGCAAAGCCCTATTCAATACTGTGCTAATATTGATGGTTAACCACTGAAACGGCGGTTTTTTGTTTATATCTTGGGAATGAAATGGATTTGAGGGCTCAAATTTCAGGACGACAATGAGAAAAATACGGCCTTTCATCTGATACAAAATCGATACTACTTCCGGGTAAATCAAGGGGGGTTCCAACCCCGATCGGAACACGACCTTTAATAAATTCACTATCAGCGATTCCCCCGAAGGAGTCAAAATATTTGAAATTTGCAGGATGGCTTAAACGTGAAGGATAAGTCTGTAGAATTCTCCTAATTTATTTTTTGGCAACTGAAGAATTTGCAGAAAATGAACAAAACAGCAGTGCTCAAAGACATGAATCTCCATTCATTTACATGTTGTAGTAACTGTCCGTACGGATAGTAATGACTAAAATATCGGATTTTGTCCTATAGGTTGCTTTTGGTCTTATCACTTGTAGGTATGTTAAGATAGCTGCACTTGTTATAGACATCTGATTTTTGATGATTTTTTTATTTTCTGATTTAGCAAATCAATGATTGGGCCTTTAAGGTTAGCCTGTACTGAAATCCATGATGGATGATTTTTTGAATGGGAGTATATTTTCCCAAGCCCTTAAAGCCAAGAAAAGGTAGTAGCTGTGGTCTCCAGTCTATGAGGGACAAAAGCCAAATTTTTAAAAAGGGCAACAGGGTCCTCCTTTTGCTGATTATTTTTGAAGGCAAGGTAAACCTTTATACTGAAATCCATAATGTGAGGGGTAATTTTTTTTTTACTGGGAGTATATTAATGACTGGACTCCAGTTCCTCAGCTCAGGAAACAGTTTTTACCATTTCTCTCAAGAGCAGTCAATACTTATAAATAGACAAAATCTAAGAGTAAGGCTTGACCGTGAGAAAACATGTTATAGCGCCATCATTGGCTTAGCACGTGCAGAAGTCATGCTTCAGTGAGACGCAAAAGCCTTTAAAATCCTTTTGATATGAATGAGTGCATTCAACCTTGTCAACTGTAAAAGAACAACTTCTTTATTCATGACAGTTTTGTAGCTGAAGTTGATGAGCCTTCTCGCTAGATATCTTGCTTTTCAATGTTGGATAAAATAAATGAACTATTTGCTGCTGTAGAGTAGAAACCCCCAAATTCTATGAAGGTCCACTTTTTGGTGATATTTTTATAAGGTTCAAAATTTGACAAGAAAGTCCACTTTTTTCTGATGAGATGTTCAAATTTTTAGGAGGGTTAGGTCCACTTTTTGGAGATCCGCACCCTCCTAAATAAATCCTGCATACAGCCCTGAGTAAGACTGTTGCTAGGTCAGCTGGCTCACGCTAACTTTGGTAGGAGCCACGGATCATTTTGATTACAACAAAAAATCTGTGGTGTCTCATAATTTGAAACAAGTGCATGCGCTGAGGCTTGAACCAGTAACCAATGGCTACTTTACAGTATGCCAGCAAATTGTTACAGAGACATTCGCTGAACTGTTTTGCTTGCATACTTCTACAGAAGAAAATACACCTATGCTGGGAAGCACTCCATTATATGTTTATCCATATTTTTCACACCGAGTTACTTTAATTATTTGGATCCAGACATTGAAAATAAATCATAAAACACTCATTCACAAAATAGATTTTGTTTGGGGTATTTGTTAATTTGAATATAGGCTATGTATGCATGCAAATATTGTGGGTGGTATGACATACAAATCATGACCTTTGTCGGCCTTTAATGCAGGATTCCCACAATGGATTTGTCTGATTTTTGCAGAGGTACTAAAAGCTCTTGCATGTCCCTACATATATCAGTTGTCAAAACTGTGTTGCCACTTAAAATTGGTTTAAAAATAAGAGACAATTGCATGGGATCAAACGGCTGTGATGAGATGTGTATCGTGAAGACCACGTTTAAGCCTCGTTTCCAGGTTCTTTTAGACATCCGTTCAATCATGCTCCAGTTCTTAAGACCCCTGTGTGCCAAAACCTCCCAAAATTTTAGCTGCTTAGCAAAAAAGAAAAAAATGGGATCCATGAAATTGGTCCAAAATTCAGTACCAAAGACCAAACTTTTGCAAAAAAATTGTTCTAAATTTGGTGCTTCACGTCTTATACCCCATGCTATGCAAACCAAAGTTGGGTCTTTCACTTCGGCCTGGTTGAGATCAAAAGAAAGCAATGTCATGTAGAGAGGTGGTGAGGTTCTTGAAAAAAAAAACTGCACAGGGATTTGCCTTTTGAAATAGTCTCCCCTATACCTCTGTAATGCCAACAATTTGGATGCATATCAGTGTCATATTTTGGCATCATTAGCTTCATTAAAGGGGGATGGCCCGATTTAAGGATATGAAGTTTTCATCTTGATAGATTGGCCTTCACTCCAAAACCCCATCTATAAAGTTTCGCGCCGATATTTCAATCTGTTTTGATGCGAGAGCTAAAAATGTGATTTTGTAAGCCCCATAGAGTACTGTGTAAAATTAATATTGGTCGACCAAAACGGGTCACATTTTCGCTCATAACGTCCAAACCAAACATCCTTTGGCTCTAAAATTTCACAGGGTAAATGAGAAAAATAGTAGCTTTCTTCTGATACCAAAATTATGACCACTTCCGGTAAAATCTGGGGCTTCTGGGGACGAGGCTATTAGCGATCGGCCATGGACCTTTAAGTGACTTGGTGTAAGATATACAAATCTAATGATAGAACTTAAAATGTTTGTGGCGGACATTGATTTCTTCAAGGAACTGACCCATCGGTTATTCTTGTGTCAGGCTGTTTGGAATATTCAGTATCCAGTCCCAGGTGTAAGATCAATTGAAATGTATGATCCTGGACCACTTTTTTGCCAGTTGCCTGAAAATATACAACACTATTGGGCACAACCTAACCATTAGCAAAATAGATTTATTAATTTGTAGATTTATTAATTTATTAAAATGTAGCTACTGAATTACTAAGAACATATATAATTTCATCAAGTTTGTCTTTTTACCAAAATTACTTAAAGCAATATTAGCATATTTTTTTGAAGAGCGTCCCCAATTTTTCAACAATTTGTAGATTTTTACACGGTTGCATTGGTAACTGGCTAGTAAACTATACCTGTGATTGGTTAAGCTCGTAAATGTTCTATGTGTCACAAACGAAGGAATTTTGTACTAGAATAATTATTATCGGGGATCCCCGATAATAATTCAACGGCTGCTGGAAACGGCCTTCCAATGTGAAATAGCCGGGAAATAGCGCCATGTACGTGTCTACGCTCATCCATTAGTTGTTTTAATAGTTCATGCAAGTCAAGTTAGAGGTTATTTTCTCGAGGTGGCACTATTTCATCATGGACGGACAAAAACGTAGCATTTCCAGCTCTGCTGTTAAGTTCAATCTGGGATCCCAATTCTAATTACAAAATCGCTTATTTTGTGATAAATACGCATTTTTTAGCATTCTCGTTCGCAGTTATAGTTTCCTAGACAATTACCAATGTAACTGTGCAAAAACATCAAATTTTGAAAATTGGGGGAGCTCTTCAAAAAATGTGCCATTATTGCTTTAAGGGTGACCCATCTGTGTAACAAAATCATTGAATTTTTTTTTTAGTCTAATTAACATCTTTTAAACTTCTTCAGACAAACACATCAGGCCCCAAAACAAGCAATTTAGCATTCCATCCGGAAATGTCCTCACGTTCCAAGGCTAAATAATCTGCCCTTGAACTTCATTAGTATTTCCAAAAGGGATGAACACTATATGCCTACACACACAGCCTTAGGGCATACACAGTGTCTATAAGCCCTCTGTTGTGTGCTTGGATGACCGATTGAGAGGACGTGGACATTTGGTTGGGCAGTCCAGGTCATGTTCCGTCGCAATCAAGTCCAATGAACTTAAACTCAAAGCAATGCCGACTGGTCTACACGCAATACACTATTGTGCTTGGATTGCCAAATATGTTGAGGTCTTCTTCCACTCTTTATTACAAAAATCAAACAAAGTTTGGTCTCATAATATATCACTCCTTTCCCATCGTTAAATTCACTCCGGGATATTAACCTAACTTTAACTTGTGTTTGATCCAGATGGCTTGATGTGTGCGGTGTAGTCATGCGATTGAAGGACCTTCAAAGGCTTGACTCGCTCTTGTCTGACATATTGTCCAATTCTTGAATAGGATAGATTATACCGAGTTGCACTTGGTTGCACGCGAGCAACTTCCTTTTTGTGTGAATGCGTAGGTGCATTTATTATGTGTTTGTTACTTTGACCTCTTTGGAACCTTTGGAAATTGTCTGTTCAGCAATCTTTTCTTGGGTCATAAACTTATTTGGGTTTTTTGTAAATTATTTGGCTAATATTTTGTTGCACAATCAGTTAAATTATACTTCTTAAACTTCAAAGTACAAAGTAAATTATACACTCTTATTTTGCAGTGTATGATGCGTGAGCCTCTATAGTCTTTATAAATTGATACATTGTTAGTCTTGCGGGTAAGCATCCTCCGATCTCGTACACTGTTGTGTTGTGTGTGTTGTTTACCCCGACCGCTTATCCATGAGTATCATACCGAATCTCTGTATAGCAGGGACGGTCTGTATAGCTCAGTGGTAGAGCACTCGCCAAGAATGCGAGAGGTCCGGGGTTCGAGTCCCCGTACAGGCGCATACGTCCGAGATTTTTTCTCAGATGTGTGTGCCTGTGCATGTTATGTTATAATTGTTCTAGTGCGCGATGCGTGTTTCTTCCTCGTAGTTAATGATTATACACTCTTAGGCACAGTCTAAATCGCTTGGATTAAGACACAGCGCAAGATGCAAGAACAAAACAAATCTCTTACACTGATACACAAAATACTTGTCATATAATTCGACAAATACCAGTCATTCCTTGTGAGACTTGTGTGGGAGTTTATTCATTACTTTGTACTTCTAGGTTTACAGAGTATAGGAGTTTGTGTGTTATGAGGTTAAAGGTGCAACGAGAGATTTCACCTATCAGGTGACCCTAAAAAATTGAAAGTACTGATTTTTGTCCTTGTGTAAAGCTTTCCATCAAAAATATCCACATCTGAAAGGATTATGCTGGGAAATGTTTCTTTGGTCCAAAAGTTTGAAATTTCGAATTTCGTATAGGAGCAAATACGAAATTAAGCCTATATTTTATATGGAAAAATAAGCAAATCAGAATCACCATTTTTCTCTCTTTTTAGGCATTTCTGTAGCCAAATACAAGGTAAGAAATCTATTGAGTGTCTATTCTATATGAAATTACTATTATGACACACTATTTGGGTGCCTCAAAAATCTCTCGTTGCACCTTTAATTTTTTTTTTTTTTTTTTTTGTTAAAGGTGCAACGAGAGATTTCACCTATCAGGTGACCCTAAAAAATTGAAAGTACTGATTTTTGTCCTTGTGTAAAGCTTTCCATCAAAAATATCCACATCTGAAAGGATTATGCTGGGAAATGTTTCTTTGGTCCAAAAGTTTGAAATTTCGAATTTCGTATAGGAGCAAATACGAAAATAAGCCTATGTTTTGTATGGAAAAATAAGCATTTCTGTAGCCAAATACAAGGTAAGAAATCTATTGAGTGTCTATTCTATATGAAATTACTATTATGACACACTATTTGGGTGCCTCAAAAATCTCTCGTTGCACCTTTAAAAAGAATACTTCATGAAGAAAAAAATCAACATTAACAGTACCGGTATCAATTTATCGGTTGCAACTATGGCTTGTCTTTGAAAGAGAAAAAAATCTGTGTTATCATTAAAGGGTATGGAGTACTACCTGTATGACCATCAGCCTCGACCCCACTACTGACACCATCAAACCTGAGAGATATTAGAAGTTTTTGTTTTTCTCATTTTATCCACACAATATTTTGCCTGGATTCTTTCCCATTTACATTGCTGTAAGCATAAATATGGGTTGTTTATAGTTACTGGAAATTATTTGTACACTTATCTGGAAAGGGGGTTGTGATGCATATAATTTCTGCTCTTGCTATATGGTATCTCAGATTCAAAATACATTTTGTAATTAAGGATGTTATTTTTGCTATATAGTCCAAGCATCCAAAGTTGATAGGATAAGGCTCTATAATGACTATACTCTGCTCATAAATTCCTGAACAACACAACCCACCGAACACCCTTGCTTTGATCTTTGCGTGTACAGCATCTACGTGCAACTTGGTGTCGTGCCGTTTTGGCGGGGAAAGCGGGCGCGTATGTTCTAAAACTGTCTAAGAAATTACGAGCCAAACTATAGCTTGAATTTCAAGTTTATTGCCAAAAGTTCTTACTCTTGAAAGCAACCAGCCTTAATACTGTCATAGTGCCTCTCTTGTGACATGCATACCGTATGGGGCATAATTTTGAATGCTAGAATTAGTTCTATGCATTGAAGTAACATCACATGGTAGGTACTATGTATACCACATGATCTCAGCAGAAAGGCTAGGCAGTGTGTTCTGATAGTACAAAGTACAATGTCCCCCAAAGTAGAGTTCCAGAATATTTTTAAAGGGTTTAGTAGCTCCATAATAAAACAATTTTGATGTGTTTGGACACGGATCATATACAGTGTGGTGTTCCAGGGATTAAATATTTTGGGATGGATTATTACAAGAATGACATTAAAACAGTTAACAAGTCATGGATAATGGGAAAGGGATCATTTGTTTTTTGGATGAGAGTGTTTTGTTTTACAAGCCTATCTATCATAAAATGACAAGTTATATGTCAGCTAAGCTGTGTGTTTGACGTCTGCAACTTAATACTATATTTATCAAAATGGCCGACTGAGATTGCCTGAAACAGCAAAATGTCAGAGATTTATGCGTGTGTTGTCGGTGACGACAACAAAATGGTGAATTTGTTCCTGTCATTGTGAAGGAACAGTTTGTTTACAGAACTTTTTGCGTAGATCTGAAAATTAGTTACAGTTAGGCTTCCAACACAACTGAAAAACTTATACAAAATGAACAAAAAGGTACAAGTTGAAATTTTTTGGATACCTGACTCTTATTCTGTTCAAAATGTTAAACAACATTGCAGGGTTAAGCAATTCTTGAAACATTTGTATAATGGGCATCATGCACATTTGCTCATGAATGATACTACAGTAACTTTTAGTTCTTACATAGCCGGCAATAATCCTGGTGTAAGAGATGCAATTACTGGCATGTATCAGGGCAGTAATGTCTCTGTCTAACAGGTGCATTACTGGCAGTAGCAGGGCAGTAATCCTGGTTCTAACAGGTCCATTACTGGCATGTAGCAGGGCAGTAATGTCTGGTCTAACAGTTTTAATTGGCATGTCGCAGGGCATTAATTTCCTGGTCAACAGGTCAATTACGACATTTAGCAGGGCAGTAATGCCTGGCCTAACAGGTGCATTACTGACATGTAGTCATTACAGGCAGTATTCTGGTCTAACCAGGTGCTTACTGCATTTAGGCAGGGCAGTGAATGTCTGGTCTAACGTGCATTACTGTCATGTAGCAGGGCAGTAATGTCTGGTCTAATAACGGATATATTAACTGGCATGTAGCAGGGCAGTCTGGTCTAACAGTGCATTATGGCCATGTAGCAGGCAAGTACGCCTGGTCCTAACAGGTGATTACTGGCATGTAGCAGGGCAGTATTGCCTGGTCTAACAGGTATATTACTGGCATTAGCAGGGCAGTAATGCCTGGTCTAACAGTGGCATTATTGGCATGTAGCATGCATTCTGGTCTAACAGTGCTTACTGACAGTAGCAGGGCAGTAAGGTCTGGTCTAACAGGTATTTACTGGCATGTAGCAGGGCATTCCTGGTCTAACAGGTGCATTACTGCATGAGGCAGGGGGCATTAATGCCTGTCTAACAGGTGCTTACTGGCATGTAGCAGGGCATTAATTTCTGGTCTAACAAGGTATATTACGGCATGGCAGGGCAGTAATGTCTGGTCTAACAAGTGCATTACTGGCATGTAGTAGGGCAGTAATGTCTGGTCTAACAGGTGCATTACTGGCATGTGCAGGGCAGTAATGTCTGGTCTAACAGGTGCATTACTGCATGTAGCAGGGCATTTCGTTCAACAGGTGTATTACTGGCCATGGTAGCAAGGCCAAGTATGTCTGGTCTAACAGGTGCATTAACTGGCATGTATCAGGGCAGTAATGCCTGGTCTAACATGTGGCATTACTGGCATGTAGCAGGGAAGTAATGCCTGGTCTAAGCTAAAAGGTGCCATTGCTGGCATGTAAAGCAGGGCAGTAATGTCGGGTCTAACAGTGCATTTTGGCATGTACAGGGCATTAATTCTGGTCTACAGGTGGCATTACTGACATGTAGCAATGGCGTTAATGTCTTCTGGTTTCACAGGTGCTTCTTGCATGTAGCTAGGCAGTACTGTCTGTCTAACAGGTGTATTACTGGCATTAAAGGGCAGTAATGTCTGTCTACAGGTGTATTACTGCCAGTGTAGTCAGGGCAGTAATGTCTGGTCTAACATGTGTATTACTGGCATGTAGCAGGGCAGTAATGTCCGGTCTAACATGTGCATTATTGGCATGTAGCAGGGCATTCTGGTCTAGCAGGTGCAATTACTGACATGTAGCAGGCAAGTATTGTCTGGTCTAACAGGTATATTAATGGCATGTAGCAGGGCATTCTGGTCTAACAGGTGCATTACTGGCATGTAGCAGGGCAGTAATGGCCTGTCTAACATGTTTTTTGCATTACTGGCATGTAGCAGGGCAGTAATGTCTGGTCTAACAGGTATATTACTGGCATGTAGCAGGGCAGTAATGCCTGGTCTAACAGGTGGCATACTGGCTACGTCAAGTGCCGTCGGGCCTCTCATATAAAGGTGTAACAGTAGATCTTCAAGTTGTCCATATATCCTCATGATATGAGTGATGTTCGTATAGATTAGACACGCAATCGATTCCCTACCTTTTAATTGGCTCCATAAATAACTTAAAATGACAACAAAAGTAGATTGTATATTTTATATTTCACTAGAAAACATAGGCTGAATTTCGTATTTGCCCTCTAGGAAATTAGAAATTTCATCAACATTTTTGTACCAAATTTAATGAAACCAGTTCTCAGCTAATCCTTTCAGATGGGGATATTTTTGATAGAAAGCTTTACACCAGGGGAAAAATCAGAATTTTCATTTTCCACATTTTTTAGGGACACCTGTTTTTGAAATCTCTTGTTGCCCCTTTAATAGACAACCGATCATAAAATCGGAACCAAACAATTTCCTAACAGTGTGGAAGAAATGTGTAATGGTGTAGAATTCCATATTTGGAGTGTCCTGCAATGGATGCTTTCTTGCTTTCGTTTTTATCCTCAAGGCTTGAATTGCATGCTTAGAAACCTATGGTTTCGATGGGTTCTATTGTGCATGTGGTCCAAGTTCAGTTGGGTATGGGCAAATATTTTTGTGATTAGTACATTGTAGGAGAGAAGGAAAAACATCTTTTCATCAAGAGTTGTCACACAGTACTAAACGAATGAATTTATCCTACAGTTTTGTTAAAATAGACGCAAAGAAGGATTCACCGAATCAACACTCCCCTATTGAACGCACAGACCACCGCGAGGTCAAACAAGTTTTATTACTGATTAAAATAAATTGCATGGAGATAGTTTTATTCCATTGTCAAAAAAGTGTGCCCTGGATTCTTGTCACATTACATTGCTGTTGTAAGCATAATATGGTTGTTTTATTAGTTAATGGAAATTATTTGCACACTTATCTGGAAAGGGGGTTTGTGATGCATATTTAATGTCTGCTTATGCTATATGGTATCTCAAATTCAAAATAAATTTGTAATTACGGATGTATTTTTGCTATATAGTCCAAGCATCCAAAGTACGGTGATAGAAAAGGCTCCTAGAATGACTCTACTCTGGCTCAAAATTCCCCTGAACACAAAACCACTGAACACCATTGCATTATTGATCATTGGTGTCAGGCATTCTCGTGCAAAATACTGTGGAGTGCCATTTCGACGGGGGAAGCGGGAGTAGGTCTAAACAACTATGCACAGAAATCGAGCCAAACTATAGCTTGAATTTCAAGTTTATTTGCCAAGTTCTTACTCTGAAAGCAAACCAGCTTAATATGTCATAGTGCACCTCTTGTGACATGCATACAGTATGGGGGAATAATTTTGAATGCTAGAATTAGATTCTATGCTATGGACGTAAACAGCACATGGTAGAAGGAGGTAACTATGTATACCACTGAATCTCAGAGGAAGGCTAGGGCAGTGTGTTTGATAGTACAATGTCCCCCAAGTAGAGTCAGGAATATTTTTAAGGGTTTATTGCTAATAATAAACAATTTTGATGTGTGGGACACGGATCAGATTACAGTGTGGTGCCAGGAGTAAATATTTTGAGATAGATAAGGCTGAAGGAAGGACATTAAAATAATTGAAAAGTCCATGGATAATGGAAGGGAAAAGAAGCAATTTGTTTTGGGGATGAATAGTGTGTTGTTACAAGCCTATGATACATAAATGACATGTTTATGCAGCTACGGTGATGTGTGTTGACTTGCAACTTAATAATAGATTTATTCAAAATGGCCACTGAGTTTGTCTGAATAGCAGCAAAAATGCAGAGATTATGCAGTTGTGTTGCAGTGAGACAACAAAATGATGAAATTTGTTTATTTTTTTTATCTTTATTATTTATGTGAATGAATGAATATTGAAAGATATTAAAAACACTGCGATCAAAAACACAAACTGAAAACTCATACAAAATGAAAAGTGCAAGTTTAAAGTCTCCTTGGAATTCTGACTACCATTTTGTGATTGGTTTTTATTTTTGCTTACATGTTTACCTAGAAATTGACTCTATTTGTTCAACATGAAAAAATTGCAGGGTTAGAAAGTCTTGGAAAAACATTGTATAATGCATTATTAAAATCAAAGTATATAAAATTTGAACGCAGTATCAAGTGGCAGATTACGGTTCTATGTTAGTGGAAATCAATTGGACCCAAACAATGGTTATATTTGATGATTTTACTGAATTTCAGAAACAATGGAACTTGGTAGGTGATAGAGAGGGAAACTCCAGCTCAGGCTGATGCTTGAAGTATCTTGAGTTAGTTCTGCATTTTAAACTCCCTCAAGTGGTGGCATTCCTTCAATCCAATGTTAAATTGGTGGATGTGGGCGGTATTTTGTAGATAGTTTTTGTATCCTGGTGGTGGATATAAACATGATCAAGCAGATGATGGCATAGCAGGGAAATGTGTACCCACGGATGGTCTTACAATACTATGATATTGAAGAGTCAGTTTACTGCCCGTTATTCTGCAAATGAATTTTCTCATTAAATCAATCTGTTTAGGCAATGAAAAGCAATGAAGGGGTTTGTATATCATTTTATGGGCTATGAATCATAATGATCCTTGAATAGGAAAACTTAAAAATAAATGGTGTTGGGACACATTAACAATGGGCATCGGACACCCTTTGCTATTAATGATCTACACCCTTTATTGCTTAAATAGCATGGACAGGAATGCTCTGACTAATAGGTGTATTCTGGTATGTAGCAGGGCAGAATCCTGGTCTAAAGGTGTATTTTACTGGCAGGTAGTAGGGCAGTATGGTGGGTAACAGGTGTATTATGGATGTAGGAGGGCATACAGTAATGCTAGTTAGGGTGCATTAATTAATGGCATGTTAGCAAGGGCAGCAATGTCTGGTTTAAAAAAGGGCATTAATGGCATGTTAGCAAGGGCAGCATGTCTGGGTATAACAGGTGATGGCATTACAGGCATGCTGTGGGCAGTAATGTTTGGTATAACAGGTGTATTACTTGAGCATGTAGCAGTGCAGTAATGCCTGGTCTAACAGTGCATTATGGAATGTGAAGGGCAGTAATGCCTGGTCTAACAGGGGCATTACTGGCATGTAGCGCAGCGGCAGGAATGCCTGGTTTCTAAAGGTGTATTACTGGCATGTAGCAGGGCGTAATGCCTGGTCTAACGGTGCATTACTGGCAGGTAGCAGGGTAGTAATGTCTGGTCTAAACCAGGGCAAGTACTGGATGTAGCAGGGCAGTAATGTCTGGTCTAACAGGTCATACTGGCATGTAGGGCAGGGCCAGTAATGCCTGTTAAAGGTGTAGTACGGGCATGTCGCACGGGCAGTAATGCCTGAGTCTAACAGGTGATTAACTGGCATGTAGCAGGGGCAGTATGTATGGTCGTAACAGGTGCATTTAATGGCATGTGCAGGGCAGTAATGACTGGTCTCTCTAACGGGTGCATTACTGGCATGTAGCAGGCAGTAATGCTGGTCTCACAGGGTATTACTGGCATGTAGCGGGCAGTATCCTGGTCTAACAGGGCATTACTGGAATGTAGGCCCGGGCAGTAACTTGACATGGTCAACGGTGTATTTACTGGCATGAGCAGGGCAGTAATGCTCTGGTCTAAACAGGTGCATTTTACTGCATTGTAGCAGGGCAGTAATGCCTAGTCTAAACAGGTGTATTACTGGCATTTAGAGGGCAGTAATGCATGTCTAACAGGGGCATTAATGGCCTGTAGCAGGGAGTAAATGTCTGGCTAACAGGTGGCTTACTGGCATGTAGAAGGGCAGTACTGCCTGTACTCCACAGGTTGTATTACTGGCATAGCAGGGCAGTAATGCCTTGTCTAACAGGTATGGGCAATTACTGGCATGTAGCAGTTAGCAGGGGCAGTAGTCTGGTCTAACCAGGTTGCATACTGGCATGTAAGGCAGGGCGTCATGCCCTGGTCTAACAGTGCATTAATGGCATTGTAGCCGGGCAGTAATGCCTGGTCTACAGGTGCATCTGGGCATGTAGCAGGGCAGTCATGTCTGGTCTAACAGGGCATACTGGCATGTAGCAGGGCATAAGGTCTGGTATACAGGTGCTACTGGAATGTAGCCGGGCAGTAATGTCTGGTCTGACAGGCTAATGATTAGCAGGGCAGTAACGCCCGGTCTAACAGTAACAGGTGCACTACTGGCATGTGTAGTAGGGCCAGTAATGCCGGTCTAACAGGTCGCAGTACTGGCTTGTGCCAAAGTGCCATCAGGCTATCATAGTAAAGGTGCAGCAAGAGATTTAGAGATTCAAAGTTGTCCATATTTTCTTGTGTATGTAGTATTTCAATAGATTAGACGCGCAATCGATTCCCTACCTTGTAATTGGCTACAGGAAGTAACTAAAATGACAACAAAAGGAGATTTGTATCGTTTATATTTCAATAGAAAAATCCGGCTGAATCTTCGTATTGCTCCTAGAGGAAATAGAAATTTCACAATTTGACCAACGAAGCAACCGTTCTCAGCTTAATCCTTTCAAGATGGGGCTATTTTGATAGAAAGCTTTACACCAGGGCAAAAATCAGAATTTTCACTTTTAGGATACATTGTTTATTGAATCTCTGTTGCACCTTTAGTGGACAACATGATCAATTTAAATCGGAAAAGCACTTAACGAAACATGTGGAGAAAGGTGTAATGTGTAGAATTAACATATTGGGAGTGTCTGCATGCTTCGCTGCTTTCGTTTGGATTCCTCAAGGGCTTAAATTGCATTCATTAGAACCATGGGTGCGTTGTGGTTCTATAGGTTGCCTGTTCACAAGTCAGTGGATGGGCAAATATGTGCGAATAGTGCATTGTATGAGGAAGGAAAAAATTTTTCATCAAGAAGTGTTCACACAGTACTAACATTTGAATATCCTTAAGTTTGTTATCAGACAAAGAAGGGATTCCTGAATACAACCACTCCCCATATTGAGCGTATAGACCACCACAAGGTCAAACAAGTTGTATTATGATTAATAAATTAATGGGGACTAACGATTTTTTATTCCATTGTCAAAAAAGGGTGGGTCAGTTGATACTTGACCGGCTTGATTTAACAAAGGAGTGACCTATAGGAGAAGTACTTCCATTCAACATAGTTTGTTCCAAGTGTTTAGGATCCAAATTTACTGTTATAATTGGATTATTATAAGCAGGTGCATGAATACACCAATACTCCAAAATTATCAGGGACAAAATAAAAAAATATAGGCAACCCCGAACAGTGCCCAAAATTGATCGGCACTCCTATAAAGCAAAAATGTGTACTAAACTGGCCAAAGAATGCTGGTTAATGTGTCGAATGAAGTTGGGAGACGGTTTTGTCAAAACATTTCCTGTGGCATTAAATTATTAATGGGTATAATGCGAAAAATATTGAACTTTATTTTGATACAAAATCTCAATTTTTTCTGGCGTAAACCAAGGTCAACTATCTTTAAGGTGGTGACAAAGCTTATGGTACTTAATGATTTTTCTTAGAACCATTTCAAACAAATCTATCAATTTAAAGGGGAATGATCTGATTTAAGTGTATAAATTTGTCATCTTAATAGAATGGCCTTCACCCAAAACCCCATCTGTAAAGTTTCGCGCCGATATTTCAACCCGTTTTTATGTGAGAGCTAAAAATGTGATTTTGTAATCCCCATAGAGTACTTTGTAAATGTAATATTGGTCGACCAAAATAGGGCATATTTTAGCTCATAACATCCAAACCAAACATCCTTTAGCCCTAAGATTTCAGAGGGTAATTGAGAAAAATACTGAGTAGCTTTCTTCTGGTACCAAAATTTTAACCACTAACGGTAAAATCTGGGGTCCCTGGGGATGAAGCCATTAGCGATCGGACCATGGACCTTTATGATATTTTAAGCCAAAATACACATGGAAGATTATTCAATTAAAGGCTGGCAATTTTTTTGGCCTAAAAAAGTAGTTGTTTGCCTCAGGGGTCATTACGTGTGTAATGATTTTCTTCATAGAGTGAAAATATTTGAGTCTGACAGTGTTGGATTGATGGCACATGTCAACGGTGATAGGCAGCTGAACTCGGGAGTCATGGCATGATTCTTTTCAGCAATCTAGTAGTGATTTAAGGAGCGATAAATCAAACAAATTGGACCCCTCACCCTTCTGCAAACTGTCATTTTTTTTTAAAGCAACCAAATAATTTATCATTGCGTGTAAATATCTAATGGATATCTGAACGTTTCTGCAATCATTTTGACTACTGCCTTCAATTGCCTGAGACTGTCTCAAAGTGCAAATGATTTCAACTGTGACCAATGGGCCAGAGTTTGTTCTTGCATAGCCTTCTTAAGCTTTGTCACCTTAAAAACTATCTGGCTCCAAATATCTTTGCGATCCAACTCAGTTCAAAATTTCCTCGGCATGCATGGCTAACTTATCCTTGTTTTTTCTTCCAAAGGATGCTAATTATCCAATATTTACCATGGCCAACTGTGAAGCGTCTGAATCTAACCTTTACACTGGATTACCTGTAAAGAGTTTTATTTTCAAATAATATCATTTTTGTAGACTTGTTTTCTTTCAAGTGCTGTGTGTCAGCTACAAAGCAGATTTTGAAAGTACTAACACAAAGGTATATTGTCACTCTCCAATCACCAGAAATTGGTATAGTTCCCGGTTTTTAAATATGATTTTTATTTTGGGTTTTCCATTGTGAGCTACGGGGTGTTCATGCAAAGATCGGCCTATTACAATTTGGTTCCACAAGAGTTGGTAGGTTTTTGATGACTGTTTATTTTTGGTGAAGTGAACCAGAAATTGCACTATAATGCATTTCAATGCCACCTATTATCCGAGGCAAGCTTGCAAATAACTTACAATGGCAAAGCACACAGTTCGGGATTTTTTTCATTTTTGTATGGTAAATTTGCCAACTATAAATGAGAACACAGGCTATGAGGAAAGAAGCAGACGAATACGACAAGTTGTTATTCCAACTCATTAGGTATTGCCAACACACTGACAAAATATTAGTATAATTGTTAATTCTGGTGCCAATATTGTTTGTTCTTTCTTTTGGAGGACACAATTTTGGTTATACAGAATACTTTCTGGTTGTACAGTATATTGTTAGATTCTGAATTAAAAAACCAAAAAAATTGTTATGTGAAACAAGAGCAAACTAAAACTGGTTTGTTCAAACTTTTGGAACCTTTTTGGTTCTTCCAAGAACCATTTGGTGGAACTCCATGATTATATACCATGGTGTTCACTCTCTAGTGAAAGCAAACTTGACTACAAGCTTTGTTTAGTCAAGGACAGATTGTTTTGGAATCTTTTAAATTGTATGCTACTTCCAAGAGGTTACACAAACAGAAAAGCCTCAAAAGGACATCGGAAATTATCTCAATTATTTATATACTGACTTGTTTTAAATTTAATTTCTTACCACAAGGTTTCTTTTTGCAAATAAAATGGCAATTAAGTTAAGCAAAGGTATTGAAGTGTAACACCTTTCTCAATATCTGTCCAATTAACTTAGATATACAGTTGTAATTAATCATTTTAACAATTGTTTGCATTTGAGTGAAGTGTCTAGAAATGTGGAACCATTGCATTAGGATTTCACCTTGGTTAACTTTCAATATAAATTTGTCAAAGATTTGTAACTATGGCCCTTATTGATAGGTGGCTATCCAACATATCACTGCTGAACTATAGGGTTATCCGTACTGATGTCACACATCAAGGCGGCCATTTTAAGGTGGGGATTCTCATAGACCAAAGTGTGAACTGACCACAAAATGTGCTGTATATTTGCCAGAGGTGATGGATGGCAGAGAACTGGAATGGTAACTGCTGAGTTATGATATGACATGCGTCTTATAGAATGCATATCCATTGCAGTATAAGCGTAAAACAGTAAAAATAAATGGCCTTAACGGCCGCCGAAAAGGGGAGTTTCCGTAACCTGACCCGTCTGACACATTTTTTTCTGACACACTTATGAATTTGGAAACCTTATCAGAATAAAGGTGGTTTATTCTGTGAAGGGTTTCCAAATTCATAAGTGTGTCATAAAAAGTGTGTCAGATGGGTCAGGTAATGGAAACTCCCACCAAAAAGCCTGTAATGAAAACAAAATTCTGAGTTGTCAGAAAGAAACGAGGGCCAAGATTATAAGCACCGGCAAGTGCCCCAGATGAGTAGACAGTCCTATAAGAAAGGAGTTACTCTTTTGAAATTTAAGTTGCAGTCTCTACAAAAAAAAAATTCTCACAATTTTGTTCAAATACAAAATTTTAAAAAGGTTGCAGTTATGTCAACTGACCAGACCATAATTCAAGGGTTCTCAACTATACTTGCCGAGTGGTTACCAAATAGCATTAATGATGCATGCTCGAAGGCCAATGCATTTTATTATCTTTTTTGTATGTTTTGGGCTGGTTGGGAGACAAACATTGGCAGTTGGCACACTGGATTTGACCCACAGACCACCAGTTGAGACCCAATGCGAAGTTTCATTACCTGTGAAAAGCACTGTAGTGTTTAGAAATTCTGGACGAACTAGTGTTAAGATGACCATTACGTTTAGGATTTAAAAATGTCTAGATCATGTTTATGCACTTTTGATGTTTAAGCGCAAAATGTTTAGCCATCTGAATACAACTTTGTCCAGAATTTCTAAACACTATTTTTACAGTGAACAAAAGGTTCATGCACTATTCTTTAAAGGTGCTTGTTCTGATTTTTGTCTATCATGTTCTCTACTTGATATGAGAGCCTGGCACTTGTACACACTGACCATCAAGTACAGGTGGGAAACAAACTTGTGGTTTGATGCAAGACGTGATAATGCATCGTGCAACGCCCTATTCACAACCGTGTTAATATTGATGGTCTCTAACCATTAAAATCGGTAATTTTGAGAAGATAGGGAGGACGAAAGAGTAAAGAAGGCAGCAGTAGGCAGTGAGAAAGAAATGGATTGAAAGCTGAAATTTCAGGACGACAATGAGAAAAATACGGCCTTTCATCTGATACCAAAATTAATACTACTTCCGGATAAATCAGGAGGGTCCCAAACACGATCGGAACATTAAGCACCTTTAAAAACACTCAACTTAACCCTTTTGCAAAACATACTTGGCAAAAGGGTTAACCTTTTGCCAAGTATGTGGAACCATGACGTTATTATAGTGAAATCCCTAGTACGTGGGGGTGGTTTGACTGCAACAAATAGACAAACCAATCATGTTAAGTCATGCGTATTTATTTCAAAAAGGTAATGAAGCATCTCTCTGGTGATGTCCATTCAACTGTGGCTTGCAGTGGCATGGAGGAATTTCAAGGGCAATCTCTAATTATTCCTGGGCAATTGCACATGTGACATTGTTTGGGGTGTCTGACCTTTTCAGACAAAGGAATGTGTGACGGTATCATCAACTTCAAGGTTTTTTTGTCGGTGACCATTTCAGCAAATATTTTCAGATAATGGCATGGATGGTGGTTTCATTGACTGGGTGATTCTTATGTGTAGGGGTATGGCAGCTGCATCATTAATTATTATTTACTAGGCGATTACCCTGCTTTCGTGATTACATATTCACCTTGACCCAGTCAAGGTTTTTCCAAATACTTAAGAACCATTTTTCATGATTTCCTGGCTTTTGTGATTAGCAGCACCTACGGAAATGCAATGTTGTTCTGGCACAGCCCTAGTTACACCCACCCACCAAAATTTTAAGGCTATACAATCTATGATTTTTTATCCCCCTGGCTTGAAAAGCAGAGGGGGATATTGCGAGGGTGCAAATGTCCGTATGTGTATGTATGTGAGTTCCAGTTTGGTTAGGTTTTGGTTAGGTTTTTGTTTTTTGCGTCTCCTTTCAATTTAAACCAGACTTGGGGTTAAGGTGCAGTAGGGGGTTCCTTCATATGTGGATGATGTCAAAGGTCATGGACAAAGGTCAAAGGTCATCTGAGGTCATGTTCCAGACTGCCATCTTGCCAGGGGGATGACGCAAGTTTACTTGCAGTATTTTTAGAATAATGACAGACATAGAGAGACAGACAGACAGACAGATTTAGCTTATTAAAGGTGCAATGAGAGATTTCAAATAACAGGCAATAAAAATGTGAAAATTCTGATTTTGTTTGCACTGGTCTTAAAAGCTTTCTCTAAACATAGCCCCATCTGAAAGGATTAATCTGGGAATGGTTTCTTTCTTTCTTTGTTTTTTTTTTCAAATGTGCCAGCTAGTGTATCTTTAAGACAATTAAGCCAACATTGATTGGTGGGGCAGGAGAGGGGTCAAGTGTTAGGGGTGGTTTCAAGTTTTGCTTAAAAGTTAGTACTTTTCAGTGCAATCTCTATGGTCAATTTAGGCATTCATTGCATTAAAAAATTACCACATGTTCCAACTAATTCTAACTGGGATTGTAGGTAGTTTTGTCTGCTTTAACTTTGTTATAACCCTTTCCTACATCATTTTACTTCCTCCTGCCCTGTAAAAACAGTGATTAGGATTTAAACACTTATTTTCACCAGGTTAAACACTTCGTCTAAACATATATAAACATCTTGTAGCTAAACATGTTTTAAATCTAACTATGTCTAAGTCTTGACACACCAAGTTTTTAGATATATGATGCAAAGTGTTTAGAAATTTGACATGTTTAACACCTAAACACTTCTTTACATGACATTTCCAAACACTTTGCAGTGACTGTTTTAGCCACTATAGTCATACAATCATACACCATATTGATTTCTTTCCACATACGTAGGATATAAGCATATCACATAAAATTCAATATTGTATGAATGATGATGTGGAAAAGTACTAAGAATTATGGCAAAGGCCTGTTAAGCAGTGGCATAATCATTTTCTTTTCAAGGGTGGGCAAAGGGGGGGGGGGTCACATATATTTTTAGGGGAAGGCATATGTTAAAGTTTCTTAGTACAGGCAGCAGGTCATTACAGTATTTGTACATAAATGTGCCAACACAGTTTTGTTTGCTTTTTAATGATATATATATTGGGACAAAATCTATATTTTGCAGGGATCATTCAAGAAGGTAAAATACAATACAGTAAGCCAGAAGTCTAGGTGGTTGCTTCAAGGTCTTACCGGTATCGCATTGGAAGTCAAAATTGCAAACAAATTCAGGTCATTGATGCAGTATGGGAATCTGTACATGTTGATGAGTCCAAATGTCATATTCCAAGGTCAAGGGTCATCTGAGGTTAACTTGTGAGATGGGCTGAGTGTGAAGTTGTGTGAAAGTTAAGGGATCTACACAACCAGTAGTCTGGGATATAATTTCTTGGACATAACAAATGCGCACATTGATCATTGCGTGTACTGCGTCTACGTGCACCACAATGTAGTGCTGTTTTGGGAGTGGAAGCGGGTGTATGTTCTAAAATGTCCAAGAAATTATGAGCCAGAGTATACAGTGCTCCACAACATGAAGTTCCAAAAACATATCAACAGTTTGTCTAATAGTCTTATTTCCTGTATTCTTTTGATTTTAAAATGATCCTAACTCCGCATTATTGGTTTATGGTTCACCAGATATCCCTGAGAAAATATTATTTCCAAAATTTTAGTTGATTCCGATAGTGCATTTTGATGTTATGTACAAATGTTATATTATCACGGTGCCCCATAGACAATGTGTTGTAATTTCTGTCCATTTAGTGACAGAAAAAACTACAAATTTCTTCCAGAGTAGATTGAATTTGGGTGTAAGGGTATTCACACAGGCCAATGCTTAAAAATCTCAACTTTTATGGGTATGTGTGTGTTGTGTGGTGGGGGTCTTTGGATCCACAGAATGCCCCTTTAAGTTTAAAGTTGAAAGACACTATTGGCCCAAAATAAGTGCATGGTACAGAGTTGAAATATGCATGTATTTTTATGCTCTTTTGGAGAGAATTATTTGATTGCTATACTTATTGCCCCATTAACCAATTCTCTATTAAATTTATCTAAATTAATATGAAAAAAAAGATCTCTTTTAGGGATAGGTTTTTTAATAAGGACATAAATCATGTGAAATGAATTCCCAAGTATGGATTGTGGATTGCAATGTTCTGTTGTAAAGTTACCTGAAAAATGACCTTGGGTTATTTTTAACTTTAAAAATCTCGTATTGTAAGATCGTGAGAATCCTGACTGTGTGAACTGATCTGGAGCACCATGAGATCACAAGAAGTAATTGTGTGAATTTGAACTCGGATAAAACTTCTTACAATTACTAAAAACAATTCGGATGCTTCATTGATTTTGAAAAATGGATAAACAATCCTCCATTTTGTACAATGCAAGCTAAAGCCAGTCAGTAGCGTGCACTTATTGTTGTAGAAGACAATCACTTTGACAGTTGAAAAAGTGCTGCACTAATTTTTGGTCAGAAAGTAGCTATTTTTGTGATGATAAGTTCCCAGCAGCAAATATGATTCAGTAAATATACTCAGATGAGGATAAGGTTTTAAAATTTCATGAACTATTCCAAACCTACATTTTTTATGGACATCCTGCCAAAATTGAATGTCTAGGTGTAAGTAATATCCAATGTCGTGGTTGGGCAGGAAAAACCTCATATGTGCATTTGACCTCTAAGAGCAAAACCTCGTACGTGCATTTTCGGTAACACTGACAAAACGACCTGTTTGGCGATATTGTCGTTTTGCAAAGAATCGCAAAATACTTAAAATAGATCTTACGTACTTCTCTAAACATCACCTCATCATTTCCACCAACTTGATTTGACCAAACACTGGACAATAGGTTGGTTTGTCCATGTTACCGAAGTTGCACATATGAGGTTTTGCATTTGACCTTTCAAATTACTTATGAGGTTTTTCCTGCCCAGCGACGATGTGCTTTTGACAATAGCATAATCAGTCATTCTCTCTGCCTGCCTGGAAGTAAAGTTGTATGGCAAGTCACCATCACTGGGGAATTTTGCTCCCTCTTAGTAAATTGCCTCAGTACGCCCCTGTTTTAATGATACCAGGTACAAGGGCATTAGTATACTGATAATTAACCATGATCTTTATTTTCTGTCATCTGAAAATATGTATTTTTTAAAAGCACATTCTGTTTCTATTAAAAGTGCATTGTAAGCAAATAATATGGCACTGCTTCATATCTGCCAACAATGTATTGACCAATGTGATTTACTTATTGTTATAAAGCTCTGTATATCATATACATTTCAGATACATTCACCACACCCTATAAACTACAGCTTTCAGACAAACCGATGGACCATAATCAGGGGCGGATCCAGGATTTGAGAAACGTCAAAATTGCTGGGGGGGGCTGAAGGCTGATTTTGCAAGATTTTGCAGAATTTCCGGGGGCGCGCGCCCCCTCCGCCCCCTCCCTGGATCCGCGCCTGGTAATGTACCGATAAAACATCGCAGTTGAGGGGTACATTCCTCCTCCCCCTGGCTACGCCTCTGCCAAAATTTGGCGCAGTGTGTGTTTAAATTCCGTTTTCATACCGTAAACTTCATTTGTTAGTTGATCCAAGCTTCTGCTTCCATCAGGCCCATACGCAGGGGGGATTCAGGGGGGTGTGGCCGCATCCCCCAAAAAAATTCAACAAAAGGGGAGAAAGGTACACTTTTTGCTGAATCTTTTGTTAAAAAGATCCAAAATTCAGAAGAATTTTGCCAAGAAAGTCCACTTTTGGTGATGAATGTTCAGAAAGTCCAAAAAGGACCATTTTAGGGGGTTTAGGTCCACTTCTACCAAAGAAGATCCACTTTTTCAAAAAAAAAGTCCACTTTATCGAAGTCCTGCACCCCCAAATAAATCCTGCGTACGGCACTGGCTTCCGTTACTACAAAATTACCACATGCAAGCTAGCTGACACAGGACACTGACCCTATAGGGTGTTGCTGGTCATTGATTTGCTTGTTTGCCCCAATCGAGAATGAAGATGAGTCTGAATCACAATATCATAAAGTGTTAAGGTGTAGTCACACAGAAGACAGCTCCCGACCCAACCACTTCCCGACTACACAAGACCGCATTTTTTTCAAATCGGCTACAGTCTTGTTCAAACTTGCAAAATTTACAATTTCTATCCCGACCAGGGATGATTAGTCTGCAAGTATCCCCGTCGTCAAAGAGACAAGGGATGCTGAAATGCCGAGCAGTAGGCGACAGCATCATTGAATCAACAAGATCCAGCATGTTTAATTGGCGACGCCACTTGTTCAGTCCCCGATTTGTCGCCGATCTTGAAACGACGGCACAAGTTGTGACATGTCGCTGTCGAGACTGCTCGTCGATTGGTCGCCGAGTTGTTGACGCCAAGAAAGGTCCCGTCACATGAAGACAACCCGCGACACGACCCAACCTCTTCCCAACTACACAAGACCACATTTCTTTCCAAATCGGCTGCAGTCTTGTTAAAATTACAAGACAAGAGATGCTCAATCGCCGAGCAGTAGGCAATCAAGCATGTCACTTGTTCAGTTCTCAATCAGTCGCAGACCTTAACACGACAGCACAAGTTGCTGTCAAGACTTGAAGTCGGCGACTGATCTTCTGTAGTCGCTGAGTTTAGTCGCCGATTCAACATGTCCAGTTGGCTTGCATTTTCTCTCTCGCTTGGAGCAGACTCATTGCCAACCACTTTCCAACTGCACACAACCACTCATGATGCGCACCAACTCATTGGCTACCGCTTCCAAACCTTCCGATTCCAAAAAACCCGCCCCGATTTTTTTAAGCTGCAAGAAAAAAATTGTGGCGGGTTTTTTCACATTTGCCACGTGCTCCCGACCACACAAGACTGCAGAAAACTGTACAGGACAGTCCCAGACTTGGCCAAAACTACACCTGAAAAAGGAAAATTACTCATGATTTCGAAAAAATGGCCAATCTGCACCAGTCTTGAGCAGTCTGGAAGCGGTTTTCTAGCAAATAATGGGTAAGACTACAGACGACTGCACAGAACAGGCCCAGACCTTGCCAGAACTACACATGAAAAAGAAAAACTGCTCACGATTTTCGAAAATTGGCCAATCGGCACCAGTCTGGAGCAGTCTGGAAGTGGTTTTCTAGCAAAAAATCGGCTGTGTGACTGAGCCTTTATCTTTACAAAGTTGCCAAAGTGTAAAAAGATGCCATGGCTGCTGTGGTAAGTACCAAAAAAATTGTGACTTTGTGGAGTGGGCTTTGCCTTCATACACAGCTGTTTGAAAGTCTCATTTATTATGACAAAACCAGAATCAAAAATATCAACAGTGACACACTTTTGACATCTAATTTGGATTATTTATAACACTGACTTCATCCTGTGTAAATTTTACGAAATTTCATTGCGGACAAATATGACTTTTCTTAAAAATCTAGTTTAACACGTCTCTCTATGGGAAATAGACATATAGAGGGCGCTATAACATACAAATCCTCACCTTTGTAGGCCTATATGACAAGATTCCCACAATGGATTTTTCTGATTTTTGCAGAGGTAATAGCTCTTGCATGTCCCTATTTATAGCAATTGTCAAAATTGTGTCGCCACTGCTTCAAAAATGCTCTTAAAATTAAAAGGGACAATTGCATGGGTTAAACAGCTAGTTGCGTAGGTTTAATAGAAAAAAGGGCCCAATTGGGCTACAAAATGTGGGTTTACGGCACACATGAGTCTACACTACAATTGCACATTCTGTCACCTTCCCACAGTCGGTCACTGATCCCAGCAGAAATAAGATGGACATTAAAATCCCAGTAATAGTATAAGTAATTTAATTTACGAGCCTCCATCACCAAAATGCTATTGCTTTATCCTTCTCGTACAGGAAACAATGTGCAGACACATAGAACCTGCCCATTGTCTGTGTTTGTCGATTGTTTGTGATCAACCATTGAGAAAAACAGTATTTAAAATCTAAGGTACATGTGTCTTGTTCACCAAACCATGTATTTATCATGCAGCCCAGTGGTTGGTTTGGTGTAGAATGTGGAAGATTTGATACCAAGGGTTCTGCAGTGGTTGCCATGACGTCGTTAGTTGCTTCTGAACCGGATTTCTTAGCATGAATGAGATTGTGCGTAATACACATTACCATCTTGAAAAACAGTCATGCCCAGGTGACTGAATCCTGAAATCATTAAAATCACAAGATAATGATACTGAAAATACTGAAAAAGACAGAGTTTACTTGATCATGATGGTCATTTGGGAGAAAAGGTTGATTATTGCCCGTATCAAAATACAGAAAGGAAGAACTTCTTACTTAAACTGCCTTTAAAATAATTCATCTTGAAAAAGCTAAGAAGAAACTGTCATTTTATAGGTACTTGAAATATATGTAAAATTCATTGTGGATTATTAAACTTTTCAAATGTGCAATGACTTGCACCAACTTAGTTTGCATTTTTCAGCTGAATCTTATGTGTGAAATGGTGGTTTCAGATCACAGCTTGATTGAAAATGATTGCCAATGTACTGCTTGATGTGTTTTTCACAATTTTTCACAATTATTAGCACCACAACCCTAAAACGATCTTAATCAAAGCTTGTAAGTTTCTATCAAATTTTCTACAAGTATTACCTATTTCTAGAGGGGCAAAAAAAACAATCTTATGATCCAAATATTTATGTCAGGGATGTCTGCAGGCAAAAAAGGGCCAAATGCTTGAGGGCATAGGCGTAAATCCCGGGCGGGGGATGGGGGATATATCCCCAATATTTGATGATGAACGGGGGATGGTTCAAAGGATCATCCCCCCAATGTTGATGCCCTGTCGTCACGTGTTTTGACCCAAAATAACCTCATATTTTACCATAATAGTTTAAAAATGGTAAATTTCTGCGCGCTTTGCGAGAGCATTTGTTCTAATAAATATATTTAATGATTTTAGCTTCTAAATGGCAAAATTTTAGCGCGCTTCGCGCGCACATGTGTAGTAATGGATCTTTTCAGCCAAAACACCCCACTTCTCTTTAATTTAATTTATCAAAAACCATCCACCCCACAATGTCAAAAAGAAAATTTACGCCACTGATTGAGGGCAAATATTCATTATTTTATGATCTTTTGTGGCCCTCCAGCTATAAAAAGCTGTCAGGACCATTTGCAATGTTTCGTTTTTTTTGTGTGTGTGTGAATGTGCGTGCGTGTGTGTCACTAAAATTTTTTTAAATTGACCTCAATTGAAAGTTGAAGTGTAATTGAACAAACTTGTTTGAAACCAACTTGGGTCATTGGTTCACCAGGGGATCCTCATATGTTATGAGGTCAAAGGTCTGTGAGGTCAAGTTGAAAAATAGACTAAAAATGTAAAATTGACCTCCTTGAAAAAGCTTGAAGTTTCTAACTTGAGTCATAGGTGGAACATGCAATTCCTCCTATGTTGATGATGTTCAAGGTCATTGCCAAGGCCAAAGGTCATGTGAGGTCAATTTGTAGATAGGCTGGGCGGCCACAGCTTATATTCTTTGAATTAGCACTCGAAAGCGAGAACCACAATTCTAGTCTGTTATATTTTTGGCTTGCGGATGGGCGAAACCTTCTCTTTTGCCACCTGTATTTGGCCTGTGGGCCACAGTTTTTTGGACACCTGATTTAGGACTAGAACCCGTAATTTGAAGTCTGATTAGGCCAATAGTCTTGTTTTCTTCCCCTTAAAAATATGATATCCCTTGGATTACAAAAGGGATTTGAAGGGTTTTTATAAAGGGTCCTGCATTTAAGTCTACAAGAAATGTTTTCTGGCAAACACTTTTGGGTCTGTGAATCTCGGCTCCACTCAAAACGGATTGAAATACCAGCCATAAAACTTACAGATGGGGTTTTTGGGGTCATGCCATTCTATCAAGATGAAAACTTTATATACTTAAATTAGGTCATCCTCCATTAAGATCAACCTGGGTTGGTAGATAATAACTCAACTCAGAGGACGTGCTTTCTCGCACCAATTATTGATCCATTGAATTTGATTTGATGAGTTTCAGGGAATTGAAGTTTACTTAAAGTCTGAAATTCCACATTTACCTTTGGACTGGCAATTTGCCTGAGGACTGTACAAATATCATTAGTCATTCTGTCATAAGTTCTCATTTTACTGTCCTATAACATTTAAATTCTCTCTATTTGTTTGTTGCCAACAATGCTCTATTTTGATTTTGACCATTTTCTGATGTCATAAATTTGGGATTAAAAATTGCTAAAGACTGTTGTTCCCAGCTTTACTGCTTGCTGCATGTAACCTGACTACAATAATTCAATAAAATAATGCAGAGCAAAAAACCAATTGACCAATTGAGGTATTGCTCTGTAGAATAGTGCATAGAACTAGTCTAGTGTCAAAACCTCAATGACGAATTATATAGAGCTTGATTCAGTCAGGCATATAATCTCTCATTGAAGTCTTGACACTAGACTAGGTGAACGCAATATTACATGAAGGAATAACCAAATTGAGGGCATTTTTGGTTTACAACCTTGTTTTTCTGGTAGGGCTTAACTCATTAAAGGCGGACTCAGAGATTTCAAAATATATATATTTTTTTTGTAGTAATTAAAAATAGTTATCTAGAAATAAAGATAGTTTAACCCTAAAATGCTTATTCCAAAGTTAGAGATGAATCGGATTTTTCATTTTCATGCAGTAAACATTTATGCCATAGGATACTGTGTATAACAAAAATTCCGGATCCGGAATTCTATAACAAAGTTGTGATTTTCTATAATGAAGTACTTGGATTTGAGCTTAGTTTTTTCACACAGCGATAAGTATATGGACAAGAATTATTTATATGCAAAAAACACAATTTGTTTTGAAAATTGAGTGCGCCCTCATCGGGAAATCTCTGAGTCAGCCTTTAATTTTTCAGTAGATCGATCAAGGGGGACTTATGTTGTCACGATGGACGGATGTGTTGTATGTTTGTATGTGATGATAAATCGTTTATCTACTATAGTCTGTCCAGCACGAAGTATGAAGTAGTGACGCGGGCGTATACATTGTACCGACTTTCAGCGCGCGCGTACGCAAAGCACATGCGCACTACAACTGAAAGACGGCACTGGGTATACGCGCGCGTCGTCACTTCATACTTCAGACAAGACAAAGTATAGCTGCACCAACTAAACACAACAATCTGTAAACTAGGTAGGTTAGTAAAAAGAATGATGCGCCCACAGGCGGAGTGCCCATCTCTCTCCAGACTTCATCATATAATGTTGCTGTGGGGGGTTCGCCACTCCTCCCGCACAGTGAGTCTGGTTACATTCTCAGCATATGCCGGTACCCATTTGTATTACTGGGTAGAGAGGCAAGCGAGATAAACCGGCCTTGCCCAAGTGCACAACACATTGGTGACAGCGGGGCTCGAACCCACAACCTTATTAATGAGGCGAAGAATGGCTGACCAAACGGTACCCACAGTGCCTTCAACCTAGGATAGTAGGCCATGATTATTCTGGTGCCATGTAGTTTCCACCCATGTATCTACATGCCAATTTGCATTTGAGCAAGATAATATATGTGGGGGCCATCTGAGGTACAGGCCATGCAATTATTTTTTTATATTTTTTTTTAATTATTGTGGCATTTTTATGGACTAATCTTCTAGATGACCTGTTATCTACTTGCCTTTTAGCCTTTGTTTTGTTTCCTGTTAGCTTTGCAATTTGATTTGACACTAACTTTTTCTTTTGGGTCACATTCCTTCTTTTGATTCTTTTAAGATAGGCAAACTAAAACCAGAGATACTTCTAAGTTTTAATTAGTAGAATCACTATTGTTTTTTTTTCAGATATTAATGAATGCAGCCCCAACCCCTGTCTTAACGGAGCTCCTTGTATTGATGACATCAATGGCTACTTTTGCAACTGTCAGCCAGGATGGTCTGGAATCACTTGTGAAGAAAGTAAGTATTAAAGGTCCATGGTCCAATCACAAATGGCCTCATCCCCAGAACACCAGATTTTACCAGAAGTGGTCAAAATTTTGGCATCAGAAGAAAGCTACAATTATGGGTCTTTCCAAATCACGTTTTTAGCTCTAACATCAAAAGGAATTGAAATGTCAGCATGAAAGATTACAGATGGACTATTAGGTCAAGGTCATTCAATTAAGATGTAAGCTTTTCCTAATTAAATGTGGGTAACCTGATCATGGTCCAATTTTCCATGTGGTATACAACGCTTGGAGACATTTTAGTTCATAAAAACAAAAGGAAACATTTCCTTGGTCTAAATTTTTACTGGAGTAATGAGGAAGATATGAACATTCTTCTGATACCAAAATCTCTATTTTGATGCATTAAAGTGTGTGTGTGTGGGGGGGGGGAGGACAAGGTTGTCGATCGGATCACCCACCTTCAAATTAGGTCATACCCTTAACATGCTAATCAAGAAAAAAAAAGCCAAGGTGGTAAATTCAGGTATATACACTGGAAGTCTGTGTTATCCCCCTCCCAGGGTACTCCTTTTGAAAAAAATAGAATGGGAACATATTATTCTCATTATGTGATTTTTTTTCAAGCTTTGTTTCAGTTCTGCAAACCCCTTTAATAGCTTTTCTATTTCATCTGGACGTGGGAGGGCTAGGTACGAAAGGGTAAGTCAGGAGCATAGCCAGCAGTATAGCAGAGGGGTAGAGTGTCCCATCGGAAAGAATTGGTTGAGGGGAAATCAGTAAAGATGGATATTCATGCTAGATCAGCCTTTTTGGCAGAATAATGGGCTGCAATTTAAATAATGGGTAGTAGAAGTAATAGAATTGTATTTTTGTTCACCATGGAATTGAGTTAATTTTTTCTCTCCATTGAGATACACCAATGCTTAATTTGACATGAAGTAACCCTTTCACCTCTTCATAATTAGGATTCGTACCCAAGGTTTGAAGTTTAATTTAATATTTCCTTAAATAGGAATGGATAAGAATGCTTAATTTTGCAATTTTAATTGGGTTTTAATGAGGCAAATGTTTTTGTAGCGATTATAATTAAGACTTTTTTCAAAACAACTGCAAACCCAAAGAAAGAAAAATATAGTTAAAATATTAGTTTTTACAAAGAAAATAAGGAGTTCAAAGTCAAAGAGCTTATAAATTCCATAGAAAATGCTTTTAATTGGTTGCCTCGACAAGTGCAATACTCTTGAGCACTATTGAACTCTTGTCCAATTGTTTGATTGTAACTGATGGCATTTCAAATCATAACAATCCAAATTAATTAAACTTATCTTTTAGTTAATTAAAACACCAGTAAAATGAAAATTAAACCATGCAAATAGCTAAATTATGAAAAATAACTATTTTGAAAGCCCAAGGTTAAAACAATTATTTTGAAAGATAACATAATATGCCAATAATATCAGAAGACAAAAATATGTGCCATTTTTATTATGGTTATGCTTGATTGAATCAGATGAACAGGGAGCTTTGAACTGATAGTTTAATTTCCACTTTAAATCTAAATTTGCCCAATCTACAAAAGTGCCTGAATACATCTATTGTAGGTCATGGCTAGAGTGGTAATCAGTGTTCACATCTAGCCAAAATCTCAATTTATCATTTACAGAAGTAAATGAACATTTAGGAAAGTTGTTTCCCTTTTCAATGTCTGAGTGAATTAGTTGTATCCGGTGAACTTGAAAGGCAAGGTTAAATTTCAGGCTTAATCTGATAATTGAGCAGAACTCAGTATGGGTGTCTATTCTGTAGAAAATATTGTAGTCTGTCACTTTGACACTGAAGTTTTGTGGATAATTAAAGTAGCACAAATTTAAAATGTTAATCCTAAACATAATTGCCCACTGTTTCCACATACATGCGCACATTTTCATGCCACTTGCATGCAATTATGGTTGAGTAGTGCCCCACAGTAACCCCTCTCACAAGTGGGGTGAAATGCAATCCAGAGGTCACTAGAGGTCATGGCCCCCAAAAAGGTCACAATTATCAAATTGCTTGGTGTATCCACATATGTAGATCGATTTTTTTAAAATCCCCATTCATAAATCATGACAGCAGACGACATGTTCAATGAACGCTGTAATTTTTACTCTAATTCATTCATAGAACCTGAAAATGACATAAGGCAGGGGTGTTCAACCTGTGGGCCATTTGCGGCATGCTAAGAGCTCTCATCGGCCCGCGAGGTACTTCCCAGAAAAAAATATCTCAAGCACACCAACACACGGGCAAACCTGTACATCATCCCTATTACACCCACTCTTAGCTGCAATAACAGATTCACTGATGATTATGACTGATGATTCACATTATTATTGCCCGAGGGTACTAGTGGGGGTACTTCCACATCATAAATATGTGTCTCATTTTCAGCCTTCTGTTATAAGAATGCCCTTTTTTCATGACAATTTTGGTGAATATGGGTCCATTTTTCAAAATTTTGACAAATTTCTTGGAAAATTAGTCCAATTTTCCCAATCTGAAACCGAACTTTTCTAAAGGTTGTTGGAAAATTAGTCCTAATTTCTCAATCTGAAGCCAACATCTTTCCAAATTTGCTAAAAAGGTCTACATTCCTTGGAAAATGGCAAATTTGTTTTTAATTTGGCCCATAATCTGCATCTCTGGTGGAGCTGTGGGTCTCTTTTTGGCAAAAATTGGTAGAGATATGGGGCATACTTACAGACTCCCTACCCAAACCAAACTTGAGACCCCAGGATTGTTTGCTTGCGGCTCGCAATAGTTTCGGATTCAACCAATGCGGCCCCTGCATCAAAAAGGTTGGACACCCCTGACATAAGGACTATCACACCCATCACTTTCACCACAGGTCGATGCTATAGAACATGCATTGTGCATGTGGGGATGTATGTGTGTATGTTTGTCTGTGTCTGTGTATCTGTTTGCATTGTTGTCTGTCTCTCTATCTTTTCTCTCTCTCCCTCATGTGCACAGCATGAGTAAAGAGAGGGTGTGGAAAACATGAAGCCTTAACCTAATTTTAAGACAGACCTTTTAATAATTTTCTCAAAGTGATTAACGAAGATCAGGGATAGCGTCAAAGTGAACAGAGAAGTCAGGGAAGTGAAATATTTCTCAAACACAACTTTATTTCAATCTACGTTGGAGTCAATAAAACCCCTACATTTAGAATAAAAATACTTACAATAGTTAAGATTGGTTTTTTGCTCAAATGTTTGCTATGGTTATAAAGAAGGGTAAACAAGGCATTCAGAAAATTTTTATTTGGTGTCATTTGGACTTTTGAGGAATAGTTCGCCTATTTTGCTTGAGAGACTTAAAAATCATTTTGCCGATTTGAGACCAACAAAGACATCGCTTACCTAGACTAAGTCTCAGCATTGATTTGAATAAAAGCATTTAACACAAAATTATTGTTAATCAATGCAAGGTGGAGAGTCATTGAAGGATTATAAAATAATATCCCAGAGATTACAAAAGAAAATGCTAAGTAAAAAAAAATGTTCATTCCCAAATAAGAAATTCAAGATTAGCTGGTGTACGACCACATTTTACTTTGGTTCAGCAAGATTTCATGGTTTAGTAGACCATTATTCAAACTGATTGTTTTTTGTCGAGAAGAAATCTATACCATCTGAAATTTCATGTGTGAATTGCATTTGCTATAATGTGTTAATGGTATACGTCGGTGTCGAGTCTCTCCGCATTGTATGGCTAAAATCGGCCAAACTAGAATTTTTAGGTGTCTCCACAATGACATAGTTTTTTCTGAACACAAAAGTCCGAAAGACACCAAATAAAAATCTTCTGATAGCCTGTTTATCTCTGTAAACACCCAAGCACCCATTGAGCAAAATAACGTTACCTTTGAAGTAAAAAATCTTTCCTGAATGTAGGGTTTTTATTGACTCACACTGTATATCTTAGCTAACTAAAGTCAAAACTGCAAAAAATAGAGGGAATAGAAGGCCACTGAGATAAGATGAAAAGTTGACATGGGCTAAAATATTACCCTATTTCTCTCACTGAAGATGTTTTAAAAGTCAATGGTGTCATATATCTTTCTGCATTGTAATAATAATGTCCATTTGTAATGCGCATGTATCCACCCTACGGGACACTCGCGGCGCGATTGCCAATTATGATTACGCTGCCTTCAGGAAATAGTCGCAATCATTTCGCTTCATCTCGGTGACTGCTGCCTAAATATAAGCACACAACCCTTTCAGCACTTAGATTGTAATATCACCCATAACAGCTCTCTAATTGTCACTTGAGACTAAGATCCTTGCTCAAGGATACAAACATGTTGGCCAGGGTGGGATCAACTCATGATTTAACATTCTAATGCTCACCAGTCCTGCACTTTTCCACTGCACCACTCATGCTGATTTTGGCAAACAAATATGGCAGAGCTTTGAGACTTGAGCTTTGGTGCATGAATCAATAGTTTACCAATGTGCCTATGGATCTGTCCACAATTTCAAAATGATTTGAATATATTTGATGGATTTTTTTGGTAAAATGTGTGAGAAGTGATATTTATGGCCAGGAAACAAGGTGTGAATTTGATGTTAGTCATTGTTGTCTACACTGCTTTGTAACAGAAGAAATAGATGGGGATTCACCATAGTGTTCCCACAAATGATCCTTGAGTGGGGCTCTATAGGGTGTTCAATGATAAAAGGTTTTGTTAAAGGTTTCATCTAGGGTCATTAGGTAATTGCTTGATTATACATGGAATGCTGCATCTTCTACAGGAATTGATGGGATTCACAAAACTTGTTAGAATGATCCTTGGGAGTAGGTCAGAGGAGGGGTCAGGGAGAAACAGGTTTTAAAGGTCATCTGAGGTCAGTTGAGGTCATTATTGAAATAGGTTACATTCAGTGCTCACAAAATGCCTAAATAATGACAATCTCATACTTATTATAACGTAGATGTTGGATGAATGTGCTTCAATCCATGTGTGAAGGTGGTGACATGTGTGGGATGATGTCGATGAAATTACTATTGTAACTGTGCCAGGATGGGACTGGAAACCAACTGTGAAACAAGTAGGTGGTGCTATTTCTATCATTATAAGTTTGAATGGAAAATATAAACGTCCAAGACACTACATTCAAAGCGATGTCTTCCTAAAGAACTGAAGAAAGCTTGTGGTTTTTTAAAATTAAATATCTAATAAAACAAGCATAACATCATGGCATGATACAAATTGACAGCAAAGTCTGAGGTATTGTAAACATGGTGAAATTCAACCTTTTTTTTTTGCTAAAAAGATGTATTTTGGCCGAAATTAGCACTTAGCACTGCAGTTGCAGTCACTAGCCACCAGCCTGAGGGTTTGGAGGTGTCTGCCATCACATTGTGCTGCGAATGTGTTGTCACGTTACCTAGCATTCTGCAAAAACATATGGTGTAACATGAATTTATTGAAATGACAGAATTTGTTATTGCCCTATATTATGTTGTCCAACTATTCCCGATTCCTGCCCAACATTGTTGCTGCCAGCACTTTAAGTTAAAAAAAAAACAGTGGTGTCCCCCACAATTTGTTTGAAATTTCTAGGCATTGAAGGACAATTCTGTAAAATTCTGCCCATGCACGCAATAAGTTTGGCACAACCCTGTGCCTATGCCTGTGTGGTTATTTCCACATTAAAAGGCTTGTTAACTCTAATGATGGACAATACTCAAACATGGGTGAATCTCAAATAAATAGAAAGTTATTAATTGCTGTCAAGGTCACTGTAACAACACATCCAATCATCAAAATATATTATTTAAGGTGCATGTTCGATCATCTTTGGACCCTCCTGGGTTTCCGGGAGTATCGATTTTGTATCAGATGAAAGGCTTGTATTTTTCTCATTGTCGTCCTGGAAATTTGAGCCCTCAAATCCATTCATTCCCAAGATATAAACAGACAAAACTGCAAAAAAGCTATAACAGGAAAAAACTGCCATTTAATATTCAATATTAGCACAGTATTCATTAGGGCTTTGCAATATGCATTATTGCTTACCATTTGAAACTGCAAGTGTGTTTCCCAAGGGGGAGTTTAAAGGTGGGTTGACCCGATCATGGTCCGCCGATTTTTTTTTCATACAAGTTTTTCCTGCATGGAAGCATATCGCTAAATACATCTGATTATTACAAATTTGAAGTTAAATCTGTCCAGCCATTGGATAGTAGAAGCAAAAACGTGTATTAAGTTGGCCCACATGACAGTGTGTGTTAATTAATGAGGTCTACCACATTTGGAGACAGTTTTGTTCATAACATTGAAAGGAAACATTTCATGGGCCTAAAATTTCACTGGGGTAATGAAAAAAATATGAACTTTATTCTGATATCAAAATCTCCATTTTGATGGAGTAAAGTGGGGGGACGAGGTTGCCAATCGGGTCACTCACCTTTAATGGGGGTATTATGTGCAAGTGCCAGGCTCTCATATCAAGTAGAGAACACAACTGACATAATCAGAACAAGCACCTTTAAATGCAACATCACACAACATGAAGCAATAGGACAGAGCAGAATACAGTTTGACAAGATGGAATACAACATGATAGAATAAAAAACACACTTCTTAGATTTGTAGAATAACAAACATAATGATATTGTAACATACACAGAGCCGTTCTGTTTTTTTTTGCTACGTTTTTGCGACAGTGTCTGCCAGCCAGTCTCCAAGTAAGTGCACAGCTTTTTAAAAGTCTCATTTATTATGACAAAACCAAAATAAAACAAAAAATATCAACGGCAACACAATTTTGACAATTAACTTAGATTATTTTTTGCACTAACTTCATCCATTGTAAATTTTACAAAATTTCATTGGGGGCAAATATGATTTTTCTTATAAATCTAGTTTTACACATCTTTCTATGGAAAATGGACATATAGCTGGCACTATATAAATATGACCTTTATAGGCCTATATGGCAAGATTCCCGCAATGGATTTCTCTGATTTTTGCAGAGGTAATAGCTCTTGCATCTCCCTAATTGAATCAGTTGTCAGAATTATGTCACCACTGCTTAAAAATTGTTCTACAAAATATAAAAAGAGACAATTTGCATGGGAGGTTTTCAAAACAGGATAAGGAAATGTGTCCAAGGACAGTTTCCAAATTACTTCCTGACTGTTTTGGGTGAAGTGATAATAACTCTGAATACTCATATGTTCTACTTCGATCCATTGCAATGCATATGAGAGTGTATGGATACTTTGGTTAACACAACTTTTTAGCCTAGAATAAATTAATGGGTATCTTCTAGTACTTAGAGGTTGTGGGTTCGATTCCTGCATCAGTGCATCTGGGAAATTTTACTACTGTGGTATGCAAGTGAGAATTTGTGTTGTGCCATGGCTAACCCAAGAAGAGTGTTTTGAATCAATCCCATAATGCATTTGCAAGGGACTGTATGCTACTGACTATACTCCATATTCCTACCTCTGTGCAGTGACGGCAGAGCAAGATTTGATGGTTCGCACCAGTAAACTGACGTGCTGGCTCAAAGAGACAGCATTTTTACCGCGCGCACCCAAAGACGAATTTCTTGAGTGTGCGTAAAATATCGCCGTAAATACGGAGTTAAGCCTTATGATTCCGTTCACAGCTTTTATCCCAAGTACTTGAAGAGTTGCCTTTGAAGGGATGTGTGCGATCGCTCACTTGATGTTACACCGCTTTAAAGTAAGAGGAGGAGATTTATTTTGGATATGAATTTTCTCTCAAATTCACTGGTCAGGTTCTACCACACCTACCAAGAACGTTTGGGAAGGTTTATTGGACAAACGGGTGCAAAGAAAACCGCAAACCTTGTTTGAAACTTGCCTGCTATCGTAAATCGTTCCCCATAGCAAACCATGCTTTGACTTCTGTGTGCACGACAGAAACTACTAAATCATCATCGTAGTACATAAAGAAGACAGTTTTCGGCTTATTCACTTCAGGTGTGGATATAATACATGTTGGTAGATTGCAAATATGTAAAAAACCTAGGTTTGAGAAAAATTGTGGGCGTTCTTTCTGGAAAATCTACTCAGTCTCTTTTTTACTGCGCATATTAAACATGACAAGCAGTGGTTTCATACAGAATTGGGTTGAAATAAAATATTTATTTATGTATCTGCTTCAAAGAGCATGTAGAATGCATATTTTGAAAAACAGGAAGAAAAAACATAAAATTTAAATTTCATCTTAAGTTTTTAGAACCATTTTGGATACATTTCGTTTAGAATTTTAACATCTTTTTTCGAAGGCATTTTTGCAAATCAGTTAAAATAATCAATGATTGTTGTCAATAGTTATTATATTTCGTATTTTGCACTTTCCTGTCATGTCCTGTAACTAAACACAAACCTATTCTGAAGGTGAACATTCTAGCAATCTAATTATAGATACCAGGAGTGGCAGAAAGTGGCAAAATTGATATTGCCATGATAACCTCTGTAGTCATCATTTTATTTGAAAATCTCCGACTGAGATTGGCTAAGCCGAATAGATCATCTAGATTCATGGCAGGTTAGTAAGTGACCGGTCACCTATAAATCGGTTCATCCGTAATAGTAGTATCTGCTCCCATCCAGGTTCTACCTGTTGTTTTAGTGGAGTTAAGCTTGCAGTACAAACTCCTTGAATGAGGAGCAACACACAGATCTTTTTGAAGTGAGGCGATATACCTCCTTTTCCTACCACCTTCCTGCTTCAAGGTTACGACATCACTGCACGGAGGTAGAGAAATGGACTGAAACACATGCCAGTACTTAGGGATAAAAGTGTTTGAAAAGTGCAAGAACCACAAGGCATTTCCTGATCAAGCGAAAAAAGTCTAAGTACTATGGCGTTGGGGCTAAAATGGGGCCTAGATCCTAGAGTCATGGTTTTGAATGTGTTAAGAATAGATTTTGTGGGATCACATGACTCCATTGAGATGAAAATTTCCAACAACTGGTGCATTGTGGGATTTGATCACTACCACCCGTCTGGACTAGCACATGACTTGGTGACCATTACCTCCTTTCATAAACTCGGCATCAGGTTAGTGAGAAACTTGAAGTTTAAAATTACTGCATATATGGCCACATACAGTTCAGCTGAGGGTGGGTATTTATCATATATTATGCACTAATATTGTGAGTTCATGACGTTCAATTTGAGGTTAGAAAACTCATTTGTGATGTTGATCTGAGAAAACTGCCACATGTGCACAGGACAGTTTTGAAAAAAATAAGCAAATACCTTAAAATCTGTTATATTTACGTTATTTTTGGTCAGATTGGATAAGGCATAACTTTTGATGTGTGTATCAAAGAAGAAAAAGGAAACCAGGTATGGAAACTTAATATTTAAAACTCTGCAGGGATAGTCAAACTCAAAAATAGAAATTTCCCACCATGTGGCGGGTTTACCCAGATTGCACACATGTGTGTATTGTAAACTTGAGTCATATTCTAAAGGGATATGCATCTATAATGCGAGAGGAATAAAATTGTGGATATTCATTATATTATCTTTATGGGTACAATTCCAATAAACTACTTTCATTGGTAGAAAAAAAAACAAATAGTTGAAGTATTTTAAAGATTGCCAACATCTCTGCAAATTGACATGTAGTAATAAGCGACTTTATATTGTTGTACACACCATTACAGAATAAATAACGGCCAGTAATGTATGTGTTTGAGATACAACCTTACATGTATGGGTCATTGTGCACAATCTTACGCTTCAAAATCTGGGATGTTTTGCAGGAAAAAAGATGTTTGATCTCAAATCCAACTTTGAATGTGCTCCCATATAGAATATAAAATGTACTTGCATGGCTTTCAAGCCAGTCACACATTGGGTTCATTTGGTAAAAAGGGTCCACATTTGGGAGTGGTTCAGTTTGACAAAATCAACCCCATTCTCCCAACAAAATATATTTTAAATATGTAAAATTTTCATGGTGACAAATTTTCCATGCGACCAAATAGGAACACACTTGAATCTCAATGTTACTTCTTGCAACTGAGAATATTGACAGAAGAAAATGGAGAAAACAGAAATGTCAAGCTATGAATATCCATTCAATACGTATTGCAGGAATGTTCCTACAGACAGTAATGACTAAATTATTGATTAGAACTTGTAGGTATGTTAGGATAACCTTATACTTGTTACAGATATGCAAGATCTGATTTGTGATGATTTTGATGATTTTCTGATTAGCAAATCACTGATAGTGCCTTTTTAAAATAACAGGGCATTTTCCCCCACACTTTGAATCAAACTGTGCACGGACTTAAAAATGGGTTAGATTTTACCACTTTTGTGGTTTAAAAAAGTGTTAAGTTACTTCTTGCGGTCATGATCGTCTCATTTTGTATTATGTGGCATAGTTGACTAGGTATGGTGAGTACCCATGGTAATCCAGGCGCGATCCAGGGAGGGGGCGGGCGGGGGTGCGCGCGCCTCCAGGTAATTCTGCAAATTTTGCAAAATCAGCCCTTTTGAGCTATTTTGGACCAGTTACAGCCTTTTCAGTCCCCCGGTATTTGGGGACGTAACCGTTTTTAAATCCTGGATCCGCCTGATCCTGATACCCCTGCCGGTCATGACACCACGGCACTGGCACTAAGTATACAGGCCACTAGATTGACACTATAACTATAGTGTAGTATTAAGGCCATTGGACTGGCACTAAAACTTTTGAAGATATCTTGTAACATGGAAAAATTATTGTGCAAATAAAAGGCATTTTTTTTTATTCCGTAATTTTACTTGGAGTGATTGTGACCATTTGTGGGAAGCATAATGAGTTGCTACACACTACTTGTAATTGAATACAAAAGTTCAGTGGTCAATTCTTTTTGTGGATGCAATTCTGCACCATATAATTCACACCATGAATATTCCTGGCTTGGCAGGTAAAACTCTTTTATTGCTTTTCAATTTAAAGGCAGCTAGACTTCTGAATATAATTTTTTGTGGATTAAATATTGATGACCCGGTCTCCAAAAATCTATGGTCGGCCTTTAAACCTTCTGTTATGATGACTTAATATTGGGGACCCGAGCTCTGATTGGGACCTATAACTAGGAATTTATGTAAAGGATTAGACATTGCTTTCAGTTTTAAAATTAAAGAGATTTTTGATATGCAGCCATGAATAATGTATCACAAGTGGAATTCAACTTTTTTATATTAATTTCATTTCCAATCATTTGGGTTTAAAAATGTTGTAAATCACAATTGTAACATACTTTGATTAGTTCTGCGAATATTATTTACACAGTCTGCTTGTGTGTGAATCTAGATATGCCTCTTTCAGAATATTCAAAAACCACTGTGTTTTACCTTTACCCAGAAAGATGATATAGATGAAAGTGAGATGGTATGTTGCATGACTATTGCAGAATTCTTCACCTTCATTACAAAATTAGTCAAAAAACATTTGTATCCTCAGGAAAATATCTTCTCATTTCCATAAAGAGATTAATTGTAGTCGAAAAACCCTAAAACTTCTCCCAAAAAATTTTGTTCAAATAGGGTTATTCTTATGTTTGGTTTGGGTGAAATGATATGAAGAAACAACATTTTGGGAGGCGAAAACTTGTTATTGATGATTGTATATATTTCTAGATATCAACGAATGATACTCGACCATGTCAGATGGGGCTGTGTGTGCTGGATGCCATAAATGGATACACTGTAAACTGACGCCTGGCGGATGAAACGTGGACTGTGAAATGAAACAAGTGAGAATTAGTAGCTTAATAAGAAATTTCTTACCGTCTGGCAATTACCAGATGTTTTTGCATTATAGGTAATACAATGCCGCATACTTCTTGCAAGGGAGAAATGGGACCAATCAAGCCACGCCTGAGATTTTGATGCGATCTAATGCACCAAGCTCAACAGGAGCGAGTGCATTGGACAAGCATGCAAAATTCAGCGCAAGTGCATTGAGTTTGTCCCCATTTTTGAGCAAAAGTAAAATGCGCAGTTATTAAATAATTCATACACGACAGAACACAAAGAATTTGCCTTACTTAGGGTAAACCTAGTTTTAAAATATTTATTCATGGAGATAAAAACAAAATTACCCACTAAGAAAATACATGCGCATCTACGCAGTATGAGAGTGCAACTGGACATTTTCAATTCCACTCATGCTACATTCACATATTTGTTATCGGCTTCACTCATTTGCTGCTAAATGAGGTAAATGACGCAGGGTGTATGCGTGCACAACTAACCCGGTCTGAATGGCACTGTGAGAGATGTGGGAATGGATACACTTGTTACGGTCAGGCCAGGTTCTTAATTGTGAACAAAAGGGTATTGGTGTTTTTAGCTCTGCAGATTGCTTCTGCAGTTACCAATGTTCTTGGAGTGTGGAGTTATACAGTAAACTATAATAATCTCCATGATGAGATGTGTTGATCTGTAAATATTTTTCAAATACTTGTTGCACATAACTTAATTAATAGGGATGTTTTGATTGGCACAATGACTCTTGGTTATGTATGAGGAAATTGAGGTCAGCGGGTCATCTAGGGTAATGGAGGTAATTGTATAAGAAATGATTGCACAAACTAACTGGGTATATTCAACAAAGTTGATTAGAATGTCCTTAGGGAATGGGTTCATAAGGGGGTGTTCGGAATAGGAGGTCAGGGGGCATTTGGGTTCATTAAGGACATTGAACATAATGTCAAAAGGCGAGTGCCAACAAAAATCACTGGATAGTCAGCAAAGTTGCTTAGACTGATTCTTCAGAACGATTTTGTGTTTCCTGTCAGGAATATTGTCATTCTGGACCAAGTGTTTCTCGAATCAGCACGACCCTTTTGTTTAGTTTTAATGACTTAACTAACTTCATGGTTGCGATTTTAAGGTGACTTATTAGATCAGTTGGTATTCTGCATCTTTAATCATGGTGTTAACCCCTCTGCTCCTTATCCAGAGGCTTCCTTGAGCCAGCGTGTGGTTTGATCCTTGTTCTTAATAAAATAATCTTAAAAATTCATATCTCAATGTCATGTTCGACGGAGCGTAATCATCGATGATAACCTACATCGATAATAAAATTTTAATCCGTTAACTTCAACAGGCGTCCACAGGGTTTTATCATGGACACTGAAAAGGTATCAAGGAGAGTATATTGCCTGACTTGTTGACTAAGAAAACCAGGAAGTAAGCGCGATACTACGGGATCCACTGCAAAGCTCTAAAAATACCCCGCAAATAGAAATTCATTGCGATGGTAGGGTATTAACTAGGAACTTCTACCGTGATGAACGTTTTCAAAGGGTTATTCCGATAATAATAGCATCTGTTTTGCTCGTATATTTAGGTTGCATTGCGAACTAGCGTAACAAACAGGCACGGCCCTTCAAAGCTCTTCGAAAGCACGCTAGAGCAGACCGTTCGGATCTTATATACCGGTGCTGCTAAACCCACAATCAAGAGCGTTATTAAAGCACCCCTGGTTTTTACATATTTATCATTTTTGTGTATGTAAAACGTTTAAAAAAAAACACGTTTGAAATACATAATTGGTGGTAAGTCGCGCCGGAAAAAAATTCTGCAAAATCGCCATTTTGGTGACTCATGATTGTCAATCACGTCGGTCTCCTAAAAATAGTATAATAAACAATGTTCTCACGAAATTCAACCACTTCCATCGCGCTTCTATCGACTTTCGTTGCTACTGCCGAGTCTAGCGATTGGCTAAAAATATCAATTAGTTTACCTGATAGGAATTCTACACCAATTGGGATCATCGTAACTGTTGTCGGTCTTTTTGGCTCATGTGCATCGTTTAACTTGCACAAATGGCAGCCACATTTTAGAGTGAGAGCCGATGAAAATGGTGGGGACTCAATAAAATATTTTCCAACCCTTCCTGCAAATAGGACGACTGTCGATTGCCTATGACTCATGAAACGGGCCAGTGTCACTATAATGTATGTAGCCCTATGATGCTTTGTCAGATGTGCGGTAGTGCCCGATATTATTATAAATGTATATAAAAATTATTCTTTTTTAATGCCAGTCTGAGTGTCCTAACCAAATGTACGGTCAGTCGCGATGATCAATATCATGGCGGACCGGGATCGTGATCCACCACGTGCATTGGCGAGGTCACCCTACACTGCGAGCTTGTTTGAAAGCGGTCCACACGGCCGTCAACTATGACGCTCAAACTGGGGGTAGCGCGCTAAACCACGACTAAAACCATACGGAAATTTATGGTTTTAAAATTCGAGTAAACTTAAAGTTTACTAAACCATGAGGGCGTTCGCACGGGCACTAACTACAAGTTAAATTTCGAAAATTAAAACTACGATGTAAACTTTAAGTTTACAGCCCTCGTCTGAACACGCCTAATGAAAAAATGACATGGATTACTTCTAAGTACCAGATATTGGATTTGCTTGAGAACCAAGTTATTTTGAAGTAAGCTGGAAATATCTCTGCAGTTTCTCAGTAACAAAATTGTCACTTTTTTTACCAGATATTGTTGAGTGTGCCAGCGATCCTTGTCTTTTTGGTGGCATCTGCATTGATGGAGTCAATGGCTATGTCTGCTTATGTGCAGCCGGATTCACTGGAACAAACTGTGAAACAAGTAAGTGTACTGAACATATAGTCTATGGATATACTGAGCAGATTGATCAAATTTACAATCAGTCACCTTTTGTTGATTTCAAAAATTACATCACTCTTGTGCCTTATCAAATTAATAAATTGGTATATGCTATGTAGTTGTGTAAGAGACTATTTTTCATGTTGAATTTCCTTGTTCAAAGTTGGTAAATTTCATGACAGTTTTTTTTTTTTTTTTTTTTTTTTTTTTTTTTTTTTTTTTTTTTTAACAAATCAGGGTGGCAAGCCATGTTACTTAGGGGATGGCCTGATTTAAATATTTAAAATTTCTTCTTGATTTAGATTACCTTGACCCTAACCATTCCCCCATATGTAAGTTTCACATCGATATTATCAAAATTCTTTTTGATGTAAGATCTAAAACATGATTTTGTAAGCCCAAGAGAGTAAACTCTACAAAATGCTAGTGTTTGACCAAAATGGGGCACAATTTTACTTATAACAACATCCAAACCAAACACCTTTTAGTGCTAAGATTTCACAGAATAAATGAGAAAATAGTAGCTTTCATCAGACACCACCATTTTGACCACTTCCGGTGAAATTGGTGGTGGTGGTGGTGGTGGTGGGGGGGGGGGTCCTTTAAACAAAAGATGCTTCAAATGCTGTTCCATAGAAGTTAAGGTGTGCGGGGTGGGTCAATTTGGGGGTGTTCTGGGATAAGTAGTCCAAAGTCATTGAGGATTACCTTTGAGGTTAATATTGAATACTGCTTGAAATGCTTTGTTCACAGAAAATGATAACAGGCTTAGATACTGAATTAAGTTTCTAGCAAGGGGAGAGTAAATGTTTGTTTATAAAATATAACTTAGAGCAAGTTGTAATATGACTCCATCCATTTGTGATGTCTTAAGTGAGCTATTAGAGGTCAAATGTCATAAAGTTTTCAGGTTGCAATGCAGGCTGAAAAAAATTGTTATTTATTTTACTAGAGTGAGTTTCAAGGAAAATGTTAATCTTTGTATGTTGCAGAAAAATTTTAGAATGATGGTGATTACATTTGCTTATTGTGGGATGCCAGCTATGTGTGATGTCTCTTGTCAACAATTTTACAAAAAAGTGAACCTTGACCAGAACACAAAAGTCTGATTTTGACAAAACTTGGTATGTGGGTAGAAGTGGACACAAATATTACTCATTTAAACCGTTGATGGTATATATGCATATTATTGAGCTCATTTGCATATTGATTCTGATTGGCTAATAACAAAAAGGTGAACCTTGACCAGAAAGTAAATCCCAATTTTGTCAAAACTTGGCATGTGGGTAGTGGTGAACACATGTATTACTCATGCAGACTGCTGATGAAATATATGCATAATAATGAGCTCTTTTGCATATTTTGATCTGATAGGCTAATAACAAAAAAAAGTGAACCTTAACCAGAATGCAAAGTCCCCGATTTTGATAATACCTTTGGTATGTGGGTTTAGTGGGTGGACACAAGTACTCATGTCAAACTGTTGATGACATACTATGCATATGAATGAGCTATTGAAATAATTTGTGTGTCGACTACTTTGAATTCAGATATCACGAATGTGACTCGAACACCCATGTCAGAAATGGGTGGCTGTGTGTGTGGAGGGTAAAATGGATACCTTGTGTGACTGTCAGCCTGGCTGGACTGGAAGTGACTGTGAAACAAGTAAGAATTGCTCAATGTTTCCTGGGAACGACATCAACACTATGCTCCAAGTGATAACATATATATAGAACATAATCTTAACTTTCAAAATACTACTTTTTACTAAATACTGTGGCTTTGCAATTTTGACGTGTGTTATGTCAAATAGACTTTTCTTGCCTATTAATACATTTTAGGTAAGAGAATGGTCTTCCTTATGATACAAGTTGGTGTTTGGTGATAGAAACGTTTGTTTACATGTGTAGCTTTAGTAGGCCAAGCTTCATTTCTTCCCTGAGGAACAGATCCCAGAAGTACCATGTTGTCTAATTAAAACTCCCCTTCTACTAAAATGTCCCCTCCAAATTTGTTTTTCGACCAAATGTTCCTAAAAATACCCACAAGTCATGCCATACATGCAAGTAAACACTGATGATTAACATCAGGATTACAAAATTGGTGTCTGGTTTACTGACTTAAACGGCTATATGTGTGCAACTCACCAAGTATGTTATCAAATTAAAAAGTAGATACTTTTGAGAAGTGTAGATTTTTTGTAGACATTACACTGTTAAAGGTGCGTGTCCGATCGTCTTGGGACCCCCCCATTTACCTGGAAGTAGTTCGATTTTGATATCAGATGAAAGGCCATATTTTTCTCATCCTCGCCTGAATTTTGAAACCCTCAAATCATTTCAAATTCATTCCGCAACGATATAAACAAAAAACTGCTGTTTATGGTTGCCAATGGAACAAACATAATCCAATTGACCTATGATAAATGCCCCCCTTTTGAAATTTCATGCCTGGGGCATTTATTACAGACTTATGGTTTAATCACGTTTAGTGATTAACTACAAGCTGTATCCGCTAGACCAAGCTATATTTCTTCATAAGAGTTGATTTATTGCTTTCCTTTCTTCTTTGATTGAATTTAAAGTAATGATGAAATTGGTGCATCACATTGCTTTGTTGAACTGACAGTGAGTCCACACCCTTAATCACGGGCCCATGCTATATCTGGCAATGGTTTTGAATTCTCCATGTCTTAAGCCCTTGACCGTGCCTGTGATTTGTTTGGACCATTTCTGAGGTGACTTTATGTGGCACTTTGACCTCCACAGCGAATACTTACTGTGAAGCAACTGAGGCTGAGACCATATGAAGCTCGCATGCGTATACCATGAGATCAAAACTTAGGGATCAAACTGGTAGGTTCCCACTTAAGTGCCATTATTAGTGATATATCCCTGACGCAAGTACTATAAAATTCTCAAAGAGCAGGTTTTTTGACATTTTTGGGGACAACCATGAATGTGGCAATGAACTGTGTAGATCAGGCACGGCATCCGGGATGGTAGGAAGGGCTTGCGCCTCCTGGTATTCTGCAAATCTTGCAAAATTAGCCTATTTTAATAACGTTACAACCTTTCAGCCCCCGTAATTTTGACGTTTTTTCAAATCCCCGGCCCCTGTAGATGGTAAAAGTGGATTTAAAAAGGCGGGTGAAAATGTGTACAAAATGCCCCATAGAACCGTGTTCGATCCTTGGTAGTAATAGTGCCACAATTTCGACGATGAGCTATCTAATATAACCTAATTCATGCAGACATCGTGAGGTAGCTGATTTCATAACATTGCATACATAAATATCTGCACCACGATCATGTCGTCGACACTGTCTAATCACTTGCATTGTACAGGTTTTCTGTGTCCTATGGAAGACAGAAACCCATTTGATTGACATGTACTTTATAATTATATAAATATCAATTTGGTGAAGCAAAATTGGTGTAAAAACTTCATCACGATAGTGTGGCTTTAAAATTGTGAATTGATGGATAGTTTGTCTAAAGGCAAAACTACCTGTTAATTAATATTTTCACAGATATTGATGAATGTTAATCCTAACCCATGTCTCAATGGACTCTAGTGTATTGATGGAGTTAATGACTATACTTGCAATTGGCAGCCAGGATGGACTGGGACTAATTGTGAAACAAGTAAGTTGGGAATATCATTGCACCTAAGTATTAACTATGTTGAATCAATTACCTATATAGAAAAAGAAGACATATTTTTGAAGAAAGTCTAAAAACAAACAAAAAACATTTGTCTCACATACCTGCATGCCATTAGTGTGTGGAGTGACTTACCATGGATAGCCCTTTGGATTGAGTGCAATTTGTTTTGTTTTTTTAGATGTCAGAAACAAATTTAAGTGGGCCAAAGCACAATGGCCGGTATTCATAAAAGAGCTTAGTCCTGGCTTAACTCTTAGTCCATGACTAAGTCCATCTAGAAAGACCCTCTAATTGTAAACAGAATATGAAAGAGAAACAATTTGAAATAGGTAAGTTCTCAGCTTTTAGTGTCTACCTGTACTTTCTCTTTGTATTTTCAGCAGAAAAAGCTACTATAGGAAAGGAGATGAATTTTTAGAGGTCCTTCTAGTAGGACTTAGTCCTGGACTAAAAGTTAAGCCAGGACTAAATTCTTTGTGAATACCGGCCTATAAAAACAAGAATGACTGCATATTACCTCGTTTAAAAAAATATATATTTTTTTCTTTTGTCCTTTGCTCTTAAAATGAATCCAGCTTTTATTAAATTAAATGTTGATTAATGGATTTTGTCTGGAATACATTACTCTTGTGAATAGTCAATTCATGCCTTGGGATAGAGCTCTGTACTTTTAAAAATGCAACTTACAAACACACACACATTTAGGTAATCTTATTAAGTTGCCCACATGGGACTTCAACTGGGTATGTTCTGCAGTTTCTCAGTAACAAAATTTTCACTGTTTTACCAGATATTGTTGAGTGTGCCAGCGATCCTTGTCTTTTTGGTGGCATCTGCATTGATGGAGTCAATGGCTATGTCTGTGTATGTGCAGCCGGATTCACTGGAACAAACTGTGAAACAAGTAAGTGTATTGAACATATAGCCTATGGATATACTGAGCAGATCGATCAAATTTTCAATCAATCAATCACCTTTTATAGACTTAACCAGGCACCAGATTCTTTGCCAACTCCAATATATACATTGTTGTTGTGCTTCTTCAAATATACACATATGGGTATATGCTATGTACTTGTGTAGGAGACTACTTGCCATGTTGAATTTCCTTGTTCAAGTTGGTAAATTTCATGACAAATCAAACAATTTCTGTGCAAAAACAAACCAAAGTGACAAGCCATATTACATAAAAGATGGCCATATACCTTTTCAATAAACACAGTGATGATGATTGTTGTAAATGCCTCTGAAAGATTTATTTCATGACAAATGAAGCTTATAAAATCTTTCCATTGGAAAGCTTTCACATCGTAACTTAGGTGTTATTGTGCATCTAATTTTCAGCAAACAGGTTCATTAGTCTTAAGAAATGGCAGTTAAGTACATATTCTATCAATTTTCTGCTCAGTGTGAAAGGCTCTAATTTATATATGGCAATTTTTAAGATGGTGTAAAAGTTTGGTGGATCCTTGGTGTAATTGCTGAAAGAAAGAAAGAAATGAATGAAGTCATTGTAAGATAAGCCTACAACCCCCACCAACTCTGTACATGTCCATTCAAATTGTTTCTGATTTTGTAGAGAAATTACATGAAGAAGTAACCCAAGGTGGTACCCTATCCAAGATTATTGACCTTTCAAATAGATACCCTATCTGAGATCAGACTTGTTCAAATGGACACCCTATCCGAGATCCGGGACTGGGTAATTTTAGGTACCCTGGGGATTTTTTTTTTTGTCAGTCCATTTGAGCCACCCAAGTTACAGAAATGTGAGACCTGGCCATATCTTGAGACTCGCATTATAGGGTATCAAATTAAACTTATGCTTCTGACAGTCACACATAAGGTATCAATTTTGTTTAGTCTCAGATAGTGTATCAAATAAGGACTGTGGCAGAAGGATGACTTTGTTCATAATAGATCTTACCACAAGTAACTTTTTTGCTGATTGCTATATTACTTTACTGCTGTGAACAGTCAAAAGTACTATAGTGAACAGACTAGAATAGAGCTCTGTACTTTTAAAAATGCAATATACATACATATACACATTTAGGTAATCTTATTAAGTTGCCCACATGGGATGTCAACTGGGTATGTTCTGCAGTTTCTCAGGCACTAACAAAAAAAATCACTTTTTACCAGATATTGATGAGTGTGCCAGCGATCCTTGTCTTTTTGGTGGCATCTGTGTTGATGGAGTCAATGGCTATGTCTGTGTATGTGCAGCTGGATTCACTGGAACAAACTGCGAAACAAGTAAGTGTATTGAACATATAGCCTATGGATATACTGAGCAGATCGATAAAATTTACAATCAATCACCTTTTATAGACTTTAATCAGCCACCAGATTCTTTGCCAATCCATTATAGAATGTTGGTTGTGCTTCTTCACAAATATACACTATGGGTAATGCTATGGACTTGTGTAGGAGGAGACTACTCGCCATGTTGAATTTCCTTGTTCAAGTTGGTAAATTTCATGACATAAATCAAACAATTTCTGTGCAGAAACAGCCAAGGTGACAAACCTTTCCCATCATATTACATAAAAGTTGGTCATATACCTCTTCATTAGAATCAGTGATGACATTTGTTATAAATGCCTCAGAAAGAAGTAAAGCTCATTTTAATGAGCTTCATTTTTTAATGTAATACTTATTTCCTTTGGAAAGCCTTTACATTGAAACAAAAGTGATATTGTGCATCTAATATTCATCAAAAAAGATACATTACTCTTAAAAAATGGCAGTTGATTACATATTCTATCGATCTTCTGCTCAGTGTGAAAGGCTCTAATATTGCATCTTAGCAGTTTTTAAGATGGTGTAAATATTGTCCTATTGTAAATGTTTGGTGGATCCTTGGTTTAATTCCTGAAAGAAAGAAATTAAGTCATTGTAAGATAAGCCTACAACCCCTCC
>JAMKCH010068890.1:0-96897 GCA_023653785.1 Ophioderma brevispina
AACAGCCCTACACGTACGCCTGTGATTGACAGCTCTTGAGTGCGTTTGAAAGAAGTAGCTTTAGCATTTCAATAAATAAAGATGAACGAGTATCATGTTTGTGAAGGATGCATTACGTAATACGTCTACGTATCACATTACCATGTTGGTACACAATCCCCAGTTTATTCTTGTATTTTACGAAAGAACAGAGTTTCAAACCAAAGATGTTCCAGAAAGACCTTTGTGAGTTCATTCTTCATGCACATGACTTAAAACTTCAAAGTGGGGTGCTATAATCCATTGAATAATTTCGTAGGCATACAAGAAAAAATGATTCGTTCTAGTTTATTACTAATTGTATTTTCTAGTATTAAACATAAGTAGCTGTTGCAGAAGGAGCTCTCCCCCCCCCCCCACACACACATCTCATTCAAGTAAGGGAGTGTTCACAGTGGCAAAGTCAGGATTTTGGAGACGGGGTGCAATGCATGGATTTTGTAAATGTACACACACGTGTAATGTAGGCCTACCGACCTATTTTTTTGGCGTTGCGACGGGGAGGGGAGAGGGAAGGAGTGAAATAGCTAATAATTCATTAGGGATTATACACACAAAAATTGAACTTGCTAAGTTTTATTGTACATCCAATAATTTACCGTGTTATACTACACCATTTTGGAAAAGTATATATTTTCCCACTTTTAAGAAAAAGAAGCACATTTTTAAGAAAAAATATGTAAATTAGTCTTTCAAAAGTGCTTATGATGGAGCTTTATCTTGAAAATAGCTAATAGTTCATTTAGGGGTAATATCGCACGTCACAAGTTTTATTATGCATCCAATACTTGACCGTGTTATAGTACACCATTTTGGAAAATTGTATATTTTTCGCATTTTTAGGAAAAATATGCAAATTAGTATGAAAATCCAGCAAAGGAGAGTGAGAAACTAATACCATTACATAGAAATATGCATCAGGGTGATTTTCTACAATTTTGAAGTATCTACCATGTACAGAGATTGGGATATTGTTAATTTTCTACAAAACATGCTTAAAAATCATGAAATGTACCCATTTTTTAATCATTTCCTATGCAAATTAGTTCATATTACGCAAGATAGACGTTTCTTTATATGATTTGTATAAACTGTATATATCAGGAAGATATGCTGAAATTTTCTAGTATGTATCTTGTATAATTTTTAAGATATAATTTATTATGTACATAAAGATGCTATTTTGATGGTGCCATAAGAAAATAAAGAAAATAAAAGATTTGACCTTTGACAAATGGTCTCCCAATTGCTTCAATGTACGAGTACTAAAATTGGAATATCTCCGCAACTATAGATCCGATTTTGAAAATTCAAAATGTTACGTGCTGCTGTTGATCCCCTCTATCAAATGGTGGGTATTTTAAACCTCTAGATACCAATATAAATTTCCACCTGAAGTGCCTACCACTATGGAAAAAGCCATCCCTATGTGTCTTCCTGCTAAAGCAGGCGACACAAAAGCAGGCGACACAAAAACATTGACAGGAAGAAATAAAAGCAAATATAAATTAAATTCAGGTCAACTGGGGATGGACTCTTTGCACTCTGTTCAGGATGATTTGATGAATTATAATGATGCATTTAAATGTTGCATTGTCAGTAGCTTCCCAGTTGGAATGTGAATTATCAGAAGTGAGGATGTCTTTGAGGGTGATAAGCTCTGCATGCCAACCAATTATATCAGAAAGGCAGCATGAAAATCAACACTTAGTTACACACCACCAACTGTGGACCATGTATATATTGACATTTTCCATTGCAATAGGGGACAAATTCTGACCTATTCCATGATGCGTAGTGGTTCATCAAGAATTAGCAACGATGCACCCATGTGTCTCTGTATTTTTTTTCTTGTGAAGGCGGCTCCACCTGAGTGTCGCAATAACACATGGATACATCAGATGCACCCATGTGGCCATGTAATTAAAGCCGCCTTGTGAGATAAAAATACATGGACACGTCGGGTGCAGAGTTGTGAAATCCTAACTCCCCAGTGGAGTTTCTGTAACCTGACCAATCTGACACTTTTTTCTGACACACTTATGAATTCGGAAACCCTTCACGGAATAAAGCACAGGTTTATTCTGTTATGGTTTCTGAATTCATAAGTGTGTCAGATGGGTCAGGTTACGGAAACTCCCGAACGACTGTGCATCATGGTTGAATCCCTTTCAACAATGACACAATAGACAAGATCAACCTTTTTCCACGTAACACTAAAATTAAAGCAAAAAAGATACTTTTCCCTTTCATTTAAACAAATTATTGTGTTTATACCCACATCATTTAGCAAAAGGTGTGCAAAATAGGTAACATGTTATTAAACTAACAGTACTCTGTTTTTTTAAATTCTGCACATCCACAATTTCAAATGAACATGCCACACAACCAACAGAGCCAAAATGCATTGTGTGCATTGCGCATCTGAAATAAGTATGCAGTGCATATAGATACAAGAGCTGTGTGTGTGTGTGTGTGTGTGCCTGTCTGTTTGTATCTGTGTCTGTCTGTCAGTCTGTAAACATACCTGCAGTAATAGTAACTGTGAAGGAACAACTTCCAGTATTTCCAGATGGATCCTGAAAATCATATGTCACTGTCGTAACTCCTCCACTAAACAGGCTCCCTGGGCTATGACTTCGTCTTACCAACGTAGCCGTGCCCGAGTTGTCAGTGGCTGTTGCTTCATTCCAGAAGATTGCGACACTTGATGATCCCAGAGGAATTTCTCGAGAGATGTCGCTGGGGCAAGACACTGATGGTGGGACTGTGTCAACTGCAGAGAATATGAAAGGTTAATTTTCTGTCAACACAGTTTTTGGATGCTTTATAATGCAATATAATTTCTTCAAAAATTTGTCTAACTTGCTTCAAGCATGAACTTGTCAACTGTGGCAGGTATTCACAAAAATGCAGACCAACTTTAGCCCTTTTAGTTTTGTAACAAAATGACACCTCTCTTGGTGACCCCATACAAAAGGTAAAAAAAAATATCGCCACTGCGTAGATCTACACGCTAAATATAATTTTAAAAGCAATGCATGTGGGAAGCTGAGACAAACTTTTTTTTTTGCCTAAATTTCTTCATTTTCTTAAAGACGTCATCGACGCCACAAGGTCAAAATAAACCCTTTTCCAAAGTTTTTCTTTTTCTGATGAGCATGCATACCAAGTAATATAATGAGCCCCGGGCCCAGGTATTAGGAGGAGTCTTTTGGGGTAGTCACAATCAAAGTGCTGATAGCAATAAATTGCAAATATAAATATACACTGCTGCTTTGGTGAGTGCAGATAGGAATAAATTGCAAATATATACACTGCTGCTTTGGTGGGTGCATGTTAAAATATGACACAAGCTAATTTCAACAAAATATAAAACTATTTCAATTTGCTCTCAAACAATAGATAAGGACCTGGAAGATATATATTTTACACACAAAAATACCATATTACAGAACACATGAGCTTTGTAAAGAGGCCTGGGTCATCTGAACGATTTTAAGCCTTGATTGTAGGCAGGCTATCGCAATTTATTTAAAATCACCAAATGAGTCATGTATTATTCACTTATTATGTAAACATTGTGAACTCACACTCATTGAAAATATAACCACAAAGGTCACAGGCAGGTCAAATGGGGTGCAAGCTAAGGAAATCAACCCTGATGCCTATCTTCTTGCATTTTAACATCACGATTGAAGGTGAACCAAATAAATTTAATCCATAGCCATTTTTTTTACAAAAATCATTCTGTTAAGTTTACACATAAAGGAGCTGATTTTGGACTCGCATCATTTCAGATAAGGCCTAACCCATGCAAAAGCTTTACGACAATACAAAAATATCAATTTTGAAAACTTCCGAGGGCACTTTCTATTCAAAACATGCTTGTGCCCCTTAAAAGGTGTGTCCTTGGTGTAAGATATTCATGAGTTAAATGACTCTTTTACGGAATAAGCTGTGCAATCCTTGTAATCCTTTGATCCTCTTATAGAAGATTTCATGCTAGGCTAATTCCATGAAGTCTTACATGAAGGATGAACCCCTTAAAAGCATGACAAAGACGATGACAATGACAACAGTCGTTTTGCTTAAAGAGAAAAACACATACCTTCTACTACTATTACACTGAAGCTGCAACTCGCCGTGTTCCCAGCAGAATCACTAAATCTGTATGTGACAAGAGTTGTACCGACAGGGAAAAAATTTCCAGGTCTGTGGGTGGCACTTGCAATCATGGCAATCCCTGAATCATCAGTGGCAGTAGGTTCAGTCCAGGTAACAGGGGTGGCTACTGTGCCTACTGGAACAGCTGAAGTAATGTCCATTGGACAATTCATCGGAACAGGTGGCTGACGGTCCACTATATTGGTAAAATACAAAACAAACTACAGAAATTCTGTTGATTAAGTAATAAAAAAGGTTTGTCTCAGAATGAAAATGGAAAAAGTCAAAAGCTACAAAATGAGTTTCATTTTTTCCCCTTTTCAACTCTGGTAAAACCTTTAAGTCAATGTTTTGAGATGGCTTCCCAAATGAACTGCAGTCATTTCAGAAGCCATCTCAAAATAAATCTAAGACTAGGCTTGTTTGTACTCATTTGAATGCATTTTTCATGCTGATTCCAAATATTATCATGATAATGTATAATTTTTCAATTTTTTTTCAAAAATTTACAAAAGTTTGATCTCTAAGCCTACAGGGTCCCAAATCAATAAAGCTGATAAAGACAATGTGAAATAAGTCAATATTTTAAATTTTATTTGGGGGCCTTTTTTGTGGGCTTTCAATATGATGCTCTCACACACACGTAAAAGCTATATTTTAGTCTTAGTACATGTGAGACTAAATGACTTGGACTTGGTCAGGCGATTATTTTAACCAGCTATGATGTGATGACAAATAATTATAAAATACTAATTTACGGTGGCAAGAAGCTAAGTTCCTACTTTTGTGAGACTGTAAAAATTTCAGATATGAAATTGCCAGAACTGCAAGCTAATTCTGCCTTTCATAGAGGCCAACTTGAAGCCATTTTTTGGTATTTTGGATTAATCTAATCTAATCAATTAGACAGTTAAAATGAAGTTGACATGAAAGGTGAAATTATGGAAATGAGATGAGCTGCAAAATGGAGGGTCTCCAGAACTGAAAAAAAGAACCTCAAAAATGCAGAAAGGGATCTCATGGGCAGCACATACTCATGCTAATTCACACCCCAACTTCCCAGACTTTGTATTTGTATCTCCTACCAAATGGGGACATGCATAATTAGTTTATAAACACAACCAGTGAGTATACATACAAAATGAATCTGCCATTTTGACCAGAACATTTTACTTTACAAAAGGAGGGATTTTACATTCTAATAGCTAACCCTCCTCCTCTAAAGTTGGTACTGAGTGTCTAAAAAAAGCAAGGCCAACATCTATCACTTTTTAACATTCGTAGACTTTTGGAAATATATACACAAAATATGCCAAAAGAAAGGTTTTGCTGATTAAAAATTATAAACTTAATCTCACTGCATGGTTGGGATTTATCGTTTTGAACAAAAAGAGCCTTCTTTTGCCAATACATGACAGTTAACCTAAACCATGAAAAACTGGCATAAAACAATTCTAACAATACATTTTTTGTTTTACAGCAGACAGCTAGTGGTAGAGCATGGCAAGGAATCTGGAAGATACTGTTTTGAAAGTTCTGGCATCAAGGAAATGTTGCCGTCACAAATGATTGATTCCATTTTACCAACAGCAGGCACAAGTGAAGATTGACAAAAAGAGCCACAACGATTTCTGTTTAGTGAACAAAGACTGCTTGGAAAGACTTACTTTTTGCTGCCACAAATGATTGAATCCATTTTACTAACAGCAAACATAAACCAAAATCTGCCAGTGACCTTTGTTTGTGTGACCTTTGTTTGTTAACATGAGAACAATTTCATGCCAAAGGTCAAAATAGGATTTGTTGATATTAGTAAAAATTGTGTTATAGAAACTAGACAGCATAATAACACAAATGAACAAAGGAACCGGATATCTTTCAACAAGAATTGTTATCATTAATAAAATATATAAAGTGTAGTCTAAGTTAAGGTCGGTAATTTTGCTTGTTCTTTAACCTTTTATTATTTCGACCATGGAGCTAGAAATAGAAGGAGTGTGGACCCTGGCACTCTAATCCAGTGAAGTGGTACTTGAGCCGGTTAAGCTTTTGTTAAGGTCGACGATCTTGAATGCGAAGGCCACTTGAACACGGCTTTTATGTACATGATGGTTATGCGCCTCTTCCACGCTTGAGCACTCATCACTCCAAAAATATTTGACATCGTGCCGTGACCTTTCACTTGGTGAACCGGAAGCCCGGTAGAAGAGACGGGTTTTTGGTCACTTGCTGTAGCAACAGAAACTTCCGGCATCCATTTTCAAAGTGTCCATGTTTCCCTGATAAAATTACGCAAAAACCCGATCGAATTTGGACATTCTATTCACAAGTTACGGCGATCTAATGACCAGCAGTTGTTCAGTTATTATGAAATATAGCAATATTTCATACCATAATTATCGCGTTTTGCGGGGGTGCACGGGGGTTTGGAGTAAATGGAGAATGATCACAAACAGTTTCCCCATGTGATGGTATATTATTCACAATGTGCAAATTGTGCGATTTTCTCAGGAAACAAAATAAAATCACCGGAAGTAGTTCGTATTTATGAATAATTTGGGCTTCTAAGACTAATGGCAAGTTTGTATTATGACATATTATTTACATGTAAAACTAACATTAGCACTCTTGCTTGGGCTAGGAAGGCCTTGATTTATGTATCTATTGTGGTATAGCTCTATATGTATGATCGGAAATTGGGCTAGAAATGCTATGTTTTGAAATGACTTGTCGCATGTCGGTTCCGTGAGCAATGCCAATGTGGTGGTGACATGATCGCTGAACGGCGAAGCTTCGAATCTCAGCTTTGAAAAATCGATAATGCTCCTTTCATCGCTGGTTGCTCATAACCATCATGTTACAATAGAGGCAAGGCTTGTCCACACTCCTTTTATTTTATAGCTCCATGTTTCGACTTAAAGGGGCACCACCCAATTCCAATATATAACTTTCTGTGTTTTATAAGAATATGCCATACAGTGTGAGTCAAAATGTTTGTTCCCCAAATATCTGATTTTTTTCTTGTCAAACTGTGCAAGGTAGCTCTTAAAATTGTAAATACTTCAAAAGTACATTTAAATAGCTTCACAGGAACAACAAGTGCAATTCTATTTTGACTGTCTGGAATTCTTCAAGGTTTGGAATGAACTCATTTTTAACTATTAACTAAGGCAAAACAAAAAGGTATTGAAAAATACACACCAAAACCAGGTTTCAATTTAAATGATACACTTAAGTTGGCCAAAGGTCAGACTTTTTTGGAACAATTTTCTTTCATGATAAATATTATAATTTTGTGCTTCAATATCTCTATCGTGAATAAATGCAACAAACAAGAAAGTTCTTTGCCTTTCTCATTTTTCTGGATCCTGGTTTGTGAATTACACTGTTAACATGTTTACTGTACTAAATTTGTACACGTGGCATTTTGGGAGCCCTCTTAAAATGAGGTCATAACTTGAAAATGAAATGCATGAATCTCGGATTTTTGACATGGTGATTAAGAAGTAAATATTTGTTAATATAAAGTATATAATAATATTCTAAAAAGATTACAACTATTTTTAATATTTTTTGTTTCATCGGGGAACAATCATTTGACTCACACTGTATACTGTAAGCATATCTCAATTCCCAAATTTCATTTCATTTTCAATCTACCATTTTAATTTGAGTGGCAATGAATTACAATAACCCAATATTACTCACAAATAATTTCAGTTAACTGTAAACAATGTTATTACAAGTTGTACCTTTATAATGGGGAAAGGGTTAGACAACATATCTTGCAGATGACATAAGGAAAATAAAATAACAAATTATCAGGTTTGATGGGGTGATTTCAATACCTCCTATGATACAGTCTGTCTGATTGGCTCATTACAGGATACAATAAGAGATGGCTTTCTGAGTAACCAATCAAAAGAGTGCTTCTATATATCTGTGTAAACCATGATACCAGTATCCCTGATTTGCTCATTACATGATATTACATTCCATGTAACCTATCAAAACAGCCTATTCATGCGCTGCCTTTTTGAGTGGCTGAACACAACTGCTGCTTGCGTAAAAAAAAACCTTGTGTCAAATTCAAAGCATGGCCATCGATGTAAACATTTTACTGTGACTGTTCTGCATTGCCACCTAAACTCCCGGGGAGTTTGGTTGGGGTAGGGTCGTGCCTCCGGGAGTCTGGAAGTAGGACCCATAGCTATACCATTTTTTGCCAAAAAATGGACCCATAACTATATCAGAGATGCAAATTTTGGGCCACATTTAACCCAATTTTGCCATTTATTTCCTCAAAATTTCAACATTTAAAGCAAATTTGGATAATTTTAACTTCAGATTGAGGAAATTTGACTAATTTTCCAACGATTTTTAGAAAATTTTGGCTTCCGATTGAGAAAATCTGAATAATCTGAATAATCTAATAAATTTGAGAAAATTTTGAAAAAAACAACCCCTTGCTATACCAAAATTGGGATAAAAAAGGGGGTCATTGATATACCAGAAGGCTGAAAATGAGACCTATGTCTGTGGCACATCCCTGTATGGTCATTTGTGTTTGTGTCATCCCCCTGGCAAGATGGCAGTCTGGAACATGACCTCAAATGGCCTTTGACCTTGGTCCATGACCTTTGACATCATCCACATATGAAGGAACCCGTATTGCACCTTAATCCCAAGTCTGATATAAAATTGGATCGATTAAGCCCAAATTAATTGGTCGAGCTATGAGTTGCAAAAATATTGGGCGAGACGCAGTCGAGCCCAATATTTTAAAATTCAAAGCGAGACCAATTAATATTGGGCGTAAATCATCCAATTTTATCATTATTATGTTTTGGATCCGATATTTTCACACACTTGGACTCCTCAAAACATGATAATGGTTTAAATCGGACTTCAACTTTTCAAAGGAGACGCGAAAAAAAACCTAACCAAACTCCCCCTCTGCTTTTCAAGCCAGGATGATAATAAAAATGAAAAAAAAAATCTCTTCAGCTCATATCATTCAAATTTAAACTCTGCTCGGAATGTAACTCATCTTATTGTATTTAAAGGCAAAAGCAAAGCAGTGAAATTTGAAGATGATAAATAGTGCTATATATTTTTTCTAATGTAAAAGCAAATCATACTAGCTAAATTCATTTCTAGTTGGAAGACTGTCAATTTCAGTGAATTACATCAAAAAGTAATAATCAAGGTTTTGGAAGGAAAATTGAGAATTGGGAGTGCAGTGACAGAAGGAAGAAAGTGATGCATAGGATGGGGAGAGAGTAGGGGGAAATGGATAAGAAAAGAGGGAGAAGAGGAAAAGAGAATTGCAAAATGGAGAAAAGAAGTGAAATAGAGAAAGGGGAGGGAAGAGCAAAGGAAATACTTCTTTGACATCGACTTGACACCCATAAACGTAGGCAAAAAAATGTTGAAACCGCCGCACCTTAGGAAAAGGAGTGCAAAGGTAGGCCAAATGTCATTGACAATATGCAAAATCCGACATTACGTAACTCCAAAGGACTATAAAAATAATCTACAACATTCATGTACCAATACAACCGTACAATAAAGCTAGGAAAATATAACATTCGAAAAACAATAAAAAGTCTTACCCCTCCTCAATACAAAGAAGCAACCGGGTAACAACGAAAATCCTTGATTTTTAATTCCTACCCTGTATTAAAATAATACAGGGTGGGACAATAGCAAAGAAGAAAATGATTCAAAATATAAACCTTAATAAAAACAATATAAACTTATTAAATAATAAACATTGCTTCAACCATCAACATTCATTAACCCTTATTTACCCTCACCTTCTTCACCTTACACTCCACTTCTTCCCCCTCCCTTTCGGCCATCCCTCTTGTGTAGAGTTGCACACGTCAAAGTGCATATTTACAATCTACCCTTTCACCCCCCCTCTTTACTGTTCTTTATTCCACTACTTATATAAAGCCCCAACCGATACCGAGTGCTACCCTTACAAAAATGGTATAAATACAATTAATGTTGGAATAAAGAAATCAATTCACCTTACCTGATTGAACTGTAATCACGAATGAGCACTCTGCCATGTTCTGAGCATCATCTCTGAAAACATAGGTCACTGTTGTCTCACTCGGGTTTTGCAAAAATGCCCCAGGGTCCGGACTGCGAGACACAAGATCCGCTCTCCCAGAATTGTCCGTTGCTTGGGCATCAGGCCAATAGACGGTAGTGCCAGGGGATAGTGAGTTTAATTCAATTACAATGTCTTCAGGGCAGGACACTGTAGGAGGTATATCATCAGCTGTAATATCACAAACAAAACATCAAAATTATTTTCATTTAGTTATAAAAGTTTAAATTGGACTGTTTATTTTTGGAAGATGAGTGAAAAATTCTATACACAGTGGCCTAATCAGCATCATTTTTTTTTTGGTGGCAAGAGAAAGGGGGAAGTAAAGATTTTTTTTAACATTTGGGGCTAAGGGGGTAACTCATTGCTAAAATGTCTGTAACAAGTATAAGTATCATACGCTACAAGTGATAAGACTAAAAGCAACCTAATACAGACAAAATCAGATATTTTAGTCATTACTGTTCATACGGACACTACAACATGTAATTGATTGAATGGAGATTCAATTCTTGTACAAATCTGTTTTCTTCCGTTTCTGTCAATTCTTCGGTTGGAAAAAATAACTTATGAGAATTATCCAGACTTATCCTTCACATTGATGTCTCCATATTTTTAGTTCCTCGTGGCATGGCAAAATCAATGCACTTGCGTCAGTTTGACCAGACCCATAATGGTACTCGCCCCCAAGTGGGGCTGTGCCATTATTTGCCATTATTTGTCATCAAACTGAGTGTACGTGCATTTTTTTAATGCACTCAATGCTCAGCTAAACTATTCAGCCATTATCCTTTAATCACTTATGGAAATATTACTATTGCAAATGTTTTTTTTAAATTATTTTTTCTTTTTAATATGAAGTCAGAAAATGTAATTCTGTATACTAGTATGCATATATAATGTGTTGTGCAAGTGTGTGTGTGTGTGTGTGTATGTGTGAGTGTGTGTGCTTGCACATGCATGTGCTTGTGTCATATATATGTGTGTGCACATGCACTTGCATGTTGAGCATATGTGTGCGAGTTTATTATAGAGCATCGACTATAAACACACTATTTTCAACCGCTAGTGTAAACACCCACGAAAACATGAACATCAACTAGGTGTAACATGATGCAAAAACATAAAACATAAAAAATGCATGGTGATGTGTCGTATGGTGGGACACCCATATAGTTGGTGGCGTTACATCTTATCCTCCTCTTCTATGTTCAACAAGCTGCTGCAAGAGCATTGCGTGTTCAATTGTTTTAAGTTAGGGCTCATTTCAAAGCTTTATTATTCTACTTTCTAAATTTGTATTGCATTTGAGCATTAACATTTGTTTAATTAGCAACGAAGGTAAATCTGGTGGAGTGCGGTGGAGGAGTGGCGGTGGAGGAGTATGTACAAACTCAATGGGAAAAGGGAATTACTGTTCTGATACATATTGTATTGTGTGTTAATTTAATACAGAATGTGCTTTTAACATAATACTAGCCTCTCCTGATGCATGATGGTAATTTATGAAGCAAAATTAAAATTTAATTGTAATGTACCTTGCAATTAATACCAGAATTAATGATTAGATTGATAAGGTCACGACCGCTCATGTTAATGTATTACGGAAAATTAACAAAATCAGAAGGATATTAGTGCCCAATAAATTGTAAACAAATGCAACTTTAATATAGCCCTGTAATCTTAAAAAGGTCTACACAAAAATGGTAACTAATAAATTGAGTTAATCGGGCTAATTAATTAAAAATCATGAAACCTTCAACACTATTGGGTGCTAAAAAGTGCTAAATATTCTAATCTAACATTGTTACATTGCCACAGTTTATGGTGTGATCATGAGATATGAATGCAGTATTAGTAATGAGCAGGTCACAGAAGCTGAAAATGTCATGAAATTCCCCCTTTATGAATGTTGACATTCATGACTATATTATCTATATTCAATCTCAATTTAGACACCCTCTATGTATTCAAAACTTTTTATTTAAAAGTAAACAAAGCTGTAGTATTTGAAGTTAACATTATAATTGATTTGGGCTTATTCAAGAAAGTCCAACTACACACATGTGAAACTTAAAGTGCTCTGCATTGATAGCACCTTTGACATGTAGTATTTTACACACACACTACACCCTATACCTTTTTTTTAAATGACTCTGGTTAACATTTATATGGCATACCAGACTTAAAGGTCCATGGCCCGATCGCTAATAGCCTCGTCCCCAGAAGCCCCAGATTTTACCGGAAGTGGTCAACATTTTGGTATCAGAAGAAAGCTACTATATTTGTCATTTACCCTGTGAAATCTTAAGACCAAAGGATGTTTGGTTTGGAAATTATGAGCGAAAAGGTGCCCCATTTTGGTCGACCAATATTAATCTTACACAGTAATCTATGGGGCTTACAAAATCACGTTTTTAGCTCTCACATCAAAACGGATTGAAATATCGGCGCGAAACTTTACAGATGGGGTTTTGGGGTGAAGGCCAATCTATCAAGATGAAAACTTCATATCCTTAAATCGGGCCATCCTCCTTTAACTGAGTTGTCCCAAGACAACAGAGTCGCTACTGCTTTCATATTTTTATAAAATATTCAATATTGATTACATGGCCTTAAATTTTAAAAAGTTTGTATACTAATTTTTGTGCACCATGTATTACCATCGGAGCTCATCAAAACATATTATAATTATATATTTTATCGAAGCCTATAGTGTACCCTGTAATAATATGTACTTGGTTTTAAGATTCTTACCACAGGAGAAAATGCAATAAAGTATAATGTGATGAACAAAATCTGATGTTTTTCATAATATCACCCTATATATTTTAGTGACCACCCTGTATACCATCATGAAACTAGTATAGATGGATTCCTTGAACCATAAGCTTTCCAAAAATATATAGATTTATGGGTGTCAGATGTATAGTTTTTACACTACATAGTAAATAAGTGAAAAGGAGGGTAAATCACAAAAAATGGGGTCTGTAACGCAAAAGTGTCCCACCATAAGACACATGACCGCATACAAACAGTAGTTCTCTATTGGGATTAGAAGCATGACGGGTAGACATTTCTTGAAAAACAAAAAAATATAGGAGTTCAAACATGTTCATAATAGGTGCAATATGGCAGGGACAAACTAAAAAATGAGCGCTTCAAATTTGATCATGCAAAAGGCCAAAGAATTAGCCTAAATACTCACATTCCTGACTTTACAGTATTTGTTATTCTAGCAAACAAAACAAATCTGTTCACAAACCAAATCAAACATTTTTGTTTGCAAATACAACACATTTTCACTTAATGTAACCACTCTATACAAAGTGAATGTAACCACTCCATACACGTTTTTCTTGCCCAGATTCAGTGACGTGCCTGGATGAATCTTCTCACTCTTTGCTATACCAGAGGGTGTTTTGAGTCAATCCCACAATGCACCAGTTTTGGGAAATTTCACCTCAATAGGGTCATGTGATCACATAAAAATCCTATACTTAACAGTAACCCTGACTTTAATGCTCATTTTAGCCCACAAAGTGTTAGTACTTAGGGATTTTTTTGCATGATTATGAAATGTCTTGTGGTCTTAAACTTTTGGAACACTTTTTATCCCTAAGTACTGACATGTGTTTAGTACAGTACGGTATAGGCACATTGCTATGCATCATGGGATTGATTCAAAACACCCTCTGCACTGTTTGCTACAACGAGTCAAAAGAATCACTAGAGCACATAGACCCAAGTGAATGGAAATGGACTACTTGGTCGGTTGGCTTCCTATCGGAATTCTTTGGCACCAGGCTGCGTGCTGTTGTGTTCTATTGTACTATTTTGACCTTGACAATTCCTAGCATTACTTTTGCAGTATCCTTTTTTTTTGACATGCCTCGGGCATTTCCAATTACCCGGCATGTCAAATCAATCAAACTACTTTAAAAAATAAGGCCACCAGTCCCAAATATATCATCCAATTATATAGGTGGATTAAGCACACGTCCAAATTAAAGAGAACCTGTATCAATAATAACTTACATAATTTATAAACCTATAAAAACAATTATTGAACACTAATGGAGTGGGTTTTCAGGGGAACACGGAATTATAGTAATAACCATAAATGAATTAAAGCATTTTGTTTTTGTCTGAAACCTGCGCTTTTTGAAATTCCGCGCTACTGTATATGGATTGTATTGGGTGGTGTTATGCGATAATACCGACGGCACAGTACGCGTCATACACCTTCACTCATGATGCTTTTCATTCATAATGTGTTATTCCTATGCCTGTATGACCTAAACAGGCCTGTCGTAGTGCATAACATGTATGACACTGACTGCGCGATTTTTAAATAGCACATGGTCGACTGGATGGTTTTAATTCATTGTTAGGGTGATATATTTCCTTTTTTTTCATGAAAGCCCTCGATATGTGGTCAATAATTATTTTATAGTGATATTGTTTAATATTATTCGTTGTACAGTTTCTCCTTTAAGTCAATTGATGATTCATATGCATTAAGGTGAAAAATATTGGGGCAACCCGGCGGCTGTGGCATTTTTTCACCCCCCCCCCCCAATTTTTTTTTCTTTCCCCAAGTCCCCCCCCCCACCGCCAAAGACAAATTATTTTGGGCCAAAATTGGTTAAAAATTCTTAAATGTTGATATTTTTTATTTTTTTTCACTTCCCCCCCCAAATTCACTTTGCCGCTCTGGCACTGCCACTGGTAAAAATATGTCTGTAAATAATGTGAACTACACTAAACAAACACTGATCTTTCGTGGCCCAAATGACCTCTGACCTCCATTCATACCCCAAATAAGCTCCTTATTTCATTCCCAGAGCACTCCAAATTGAACCTATTAAAGACTGCACTAAATGATTGCAGCAACTTTAGATTAAAACCAAGGTCTACATGCAAATAAATGACTAAGTGACCTCTAAATGACCTTTGACCTCCTATCTGTACGCTATGCAAGTGCCTTGTTTCAATATATTAGCATACGAAGTATGAACCCGACTGATCTATCACTGCACTAAAAACCTAAACCCCCCCCCAAAAAAAAGGGGCGAACTTGTATTTACACGATGCGTAAAATATGATTGATCCTCGCGTGCCAAATGTCGCGATCACTAAGCAGTGACAACTTAAAATACATCACACCACCCCCTTTAATTCTGGCCAACACTCTCGTAAACCTGGCACCACTAGACTACCATACTTAACCATGCAGTGTCCTTCCACCCACCAAAATCCATTTGCACCAATTTTTGCAAAATTATCCATAAATCACCAAAAAATAATTCTGAAAAACATAACTCACTGATTACCTCCATCCATAACTCTAAAAAAACAAAACGCATTGATAAACTCCATAACTCACAAAACATAACTCATCAATGAACTCCATCCATAATGCACCAAAAATAATTCTAAACACTAAACTTGTTGATGAACTCCATCTATAACTCACCAAAAAATAATTCTAAAAATATAACTCATCAATGAACTCAATCATAACTCACCAAAAATAACTCCAAAAAAGGTTAAACATCAAGGGTCAAACGTCAGCACCCACCAAGATGGCCAAATGTTGACTTTTGGTGAAATGTTGAATTTTTTGACATTTCCCCACCCCCTGTCAGACCCAGGGGGAATGGATCATGGTTAGTAGGGGAATGGATTACATGGTTAGTAGGGCATGTGCTCTCCTGCAATATACCCAAGTTTGGCTACTCTAGCTCATCTAGAAACAAAGACATGGCAAAATGTTGACTTTTTTTACATTTCCCCATCCCCTGACAGACCCAGGGGGGCCCTTGGAGAATTTAAGTACATGGTCAGTAGGGGCTAATGTCCTCCTACAACATACTCAAGTTTGGCTACTCTAGCTCGTGTAGAAAAAAGATATGGCCAAATGCTGCTGTGCAATATTAACATTTTTTGACATTTCTCTACCCCCTGAAAGACCCTGGTGAGAACCCTGGGGGAATGAATTACATGGTTAGTAGGGATTGTGCCCTCCTACAGTATGCCTAAGTTTGGCTTCTCTAGTTCATCTAGAAAAAAATTATATGGCCAAATGTTGACTTTTTGTGTAATATTTACTTTTTTGACATTTCCCAACCTCCCTGACAGACCCAGGGGAAGAGCCTGGGGGAATGAATTACATGGTTAGTAGGGGATTGTGTCCTCCTACATTATACCCAGGTTTGGCTACTCTAGCTTATCTAGAAAGAAGATATGGGCAAATGTTAACCTTTTGGTACACCTTTGACATTTCCCCACCCCCTAACAGACCCAGGGGACCCTGGGAGAATGAATTACATGGTTAGTAGGGGCTTATACACCTGGCATTATTTACTGGAAAAAGAGGGGAAACACAAACCTTCAGTTATGGTTATGGTAAATGAACAGCTCCCTCGGTTACCAGACGAATCAGCAAATTCATATGTGACGGTGTGAACTCCGGTGTTAAAAAAATCTCCTGGGGCAGCATTCCTTGACACTAAAGTAACAGCCCCTACTGAATTATCGCTGGCGGTAGGCTCCCTCCACATAACCGTAGTGCCTCCAAAACCAAGCGGTATGCTCTGAACTATGTTCTCTGGGCATGTGACAGTCGGTGGGACGGAATCAACTTAAAAGGAAAGAAAAGAACAAAATTGAATGTTACTCAGGTAAAATCCATTTATATGACCTTACCTTTCTATGCCTATATGGCAAGATTCCCGCAATTAATTTTTCTGATTTTTACAGAGGTAATAGCTCTTGCTTGTCCCTACTAATATCAGTTGTCAAAACTGTGTCGCCACTGCTTAAAATTGTTTTAAAAATAAAAGAGACAAATTGCATGAGGTCAAACAGCTATGTGATGTTTTGTTTTTGTTTTGTTTCTCATTTTGATATGTGAATGATTATTTTATACTGAAATATCCCTTATTTTTATTGTGACCGGTAAACAAAATTTTCAAATTATACTTGTGTTTAAAAGTCCGTAACTGGAAAATTACATGAGCAATATAAATAATTATTGTTCCTTTCCACCTATTGCATATTTTTATACCAAACTGTATTAGGCCCCCACCCAAAAAAAAAGTTTCTAGTAGGCTGCACGACAGCATACATTTTGATTTTGAAGCCATTTTAATTGAATTTTGTTTCTTTATTTGATGAACTGAGAAAAGATGATTTTTTTTAGACAAAAAATGCCTCAGAAATAAAGAAAATTAATTTTATTTCAATATAAGTGATCCAAAATCAATATTTTTGTTTTAAAAACTACTAATTCTACAGTAAAGTATGGTTAGGCATAAAAAAAATTGTTTGTTTGGCGTAACCCGACCGACCCTAAAAAAAGTTTTTATGCAATTAGCACAAAATTAAAAAAAAATTCTGTCAACCGACCCATTATTTTCATCCACAATTTAAAAAAAAAATATTTTTTTACCAACACAAAGACGAAAAAATAACAAGACAACAAACAACTACAACAAGTAAAATAAAAGATCTTTGCTATGTCATTGAAAAAAGCTTTAAATAGTAGCATCTTGTATTCATTTTAGAGTAAAAAATTGAGATCTAAAAAAAAAATTACAATCCCGACCAAACCGACCACCCCGAAATTTTCTCCGTAACGCCAAAAACAGTTTTTTTTATGCCTTAGCAAATGTTCTGACTTACCATTTGGTGTGAATTGAGGTACCTTTGAAGAAAATCTTTCCAAAAGAAAAACAAAATGCATTTTGCAATTGGTTTTTGGGCTATCTATTGGAAACAAACTTGACCTTTTTGGCCATCAAGAGCTATTGGATTCAACCAATAACAAATTGTTCATCAAATACATTGCAATTTTCTGGAACTGCCAGCCCACAATCTATACTCTGGCTCATAATTTCTTGGACAATTTAGAACGTACGCCCGCTTCCCGCCAAAACGGCGCACCATCGTGTTGCACGTAGATGCAGTACACGCAACGAGCAATGCGCGCGTTTGTTATGTCCAAGAAATTATAGCCCAGAGTATAAAAGTAGAAGTGCATGTCCCACTAGTTAAGGGATTTCTTTTGGTGCAGGTGTCCCCAGTTAAATTCCTGATGGGGCCATTTGCTGGAATTAAGTTTAAATGACCACTGATCTAAAATCAGTGAACACTCTATAGGTTGAATGTTTTGTTGAAACAGTTTAAGTTATGATTAATTCAAACATGATCCACCACATGTGACTTTGCATATTGCCAATATCATGCATAGAACTTTGTACTGCACTCCTTGCATTATCGCACGCATTCGCAACCTTTGTCATTTCGGGTAGTCATGTGATGCGCTTGAGCAAATCACAGCACTGCATTTTCAGTAATGGGCAGTAGAGGTAACATCATATAGCTAACCTACCTGAAGACACAATTACATTGAAGCTGCAGTATGCAATGTTACCAGAACCATCCGTTGCTACATGAATGACCGTCGTCGTTGTACCAACTGGAAACGCATCACCGGGATCATGTGTACTGAAGATCAGGCTGGCTTGGCCCGAGTCATCCACAGGTACAGGTAAGGTCCAGCTGACCGTCGCTGTGGGAGTGCTGGAACCCACCCTGATGCTGATGTCATCAGGGCACTGGATGGTAGGTGGAGTGTTGTCTTCTACAATGGAAAAAAATACAAAATTTGGAAATTAATCAAATATTTTCTTGTCTTACAAGATATTTTTTAATTTACATCTTATTCTTCTAATTTGGATTGTGCAACCTCAATTAAACAGTTTCATATTAATTTTTGAAGTTGTTATGATTAACCCTCCTCAAATTCTCATCAAAATTACAGACGATAATGATTCTGGGTTCAATTCTGATACCTTAAGGTACGTCGAACCATATCATTTTGCTAGTAATATTATTATTTTAGACCACTACGCCTACTTGAAATCATACACTATATGTAACAATCAGAGTTAATACTGATTGTAAATGTGAATTATTTTTAGCTGGCCAACATATCAAAGAGTCAGATCCTGTCCCGTCACACACAATTGACTTGTTTCAAACTATAGGTGGTCAGACATATCAGCACGAATTGAGTATAACATAAGGCAAAAAACTGTTTGTTTGCCGTACCCAACTAACCCTAAAAAACCCTCAGACTAATTTTTTTAATGCATATTAGCATAATTTTTTTTTTTAAATCTGTCAAACCATAATTTTCATTTAAAATTTATAAAAAAATACATTGGACCGCGAGTACCGTCTGTCGTCGCGGTTTGTGAATGGCGTCAAAGGTCACATGAGGTCACCAACATGTCACCGCACCCCGCCTCCTCCTTTCCACCAAGTTACATCATCATAGCCTTTACGGAATTCATACGGCATGCAATATATTAAGGGTTAACATTTTTACCACAGACACACACACACACACAGACACATGACATACACACACACACACCCACACACATACGACCAGAGTAATCCCTATGTGCCTTCTGCAATTCTTGCAGACGACACAAAAATACCAACATAAGGATGAAAAAACAAGACAACAAAACAACCACAGCAAGTAAGATAAAAGATCTTTGCTATGTCATTGAAAAAGCTTTTAAAGGCTGACTCAGAGATTTCCCGATGAGGGCACATTTAAATTTTCAAACAAATCAAGTTTTTTGCATATACGTAATGCTTTCCATATACTAATCAATGTGTGAAATAACTAAGCTCAATTCGAAGTCATTCATTTATAAAATCACAACTTTGTTATAAAATTCTGGATCCGGAATTTTTGTTATACACAGTATCCTATGGCACTGTTATACTGTGCATAAATGTTTACTGCACGAAAACGGAAAATCCGATTCATCTCTAACTTTGGAATTAAGCATTTGAGGTGACTATCTTTAGTTCTAGATGACTATTTTTAAAAACTACACCAAAAATTATATTTCAAATCTCTGAGTCAGCCTTTAATAATAGCATGTTGTATTTATTTTAGAGTAAAACAAAGTAAAGTTCATCTTTAAAAAAAAAAATCTGATTAACTGACCCTAATATTTTTCATCCGTTATGGCAAACAAACAAATATTTTTTAGGCCTAATATAACCTGACCTACCTGCTGACACAATGACATTAAAGCTGCATGTTCCAATGTTACCAAACTCATCTACTGCCACATGGATGACCTGTGTTGTTCCAACTGGAAAGGCATCACCAGGATTGTGTGTATTGAAGATCAGGCTAGCTTGGCCCGAGTCATCCACCGGTATTGGCAATGTCCAGCTAACAGTTGCTGTGGGCGTGTTGGAACTCACCCTGATGCTGATATCATCTGGGCATTTGATGGTTGGCGGAGTGTTGTCTTCTGCAATGGAATAATGCAAAAATTTGAAAGGTAATTAAAGATGCAACGAGAGATTTCACATATCAGGTGTCCCTAAAAAAAATGAAAGTACTAATTTTTGCCCTGATGTAAAGCTTTCCATCAAATATATCCCCATCTGAAAGGATTAAGCTGAGAAATGTTTCTAAGGTACAAAAATTGAGAAGTCTCATATAGGAGCAAATACGAAATTCAGCCTAAGTTTTATATTGAAATATAAGCAAATCAAAATTGCCTTTTTTCTCTCTTTTAAGACATTTCTGTAGCCAAATACAAGGTAAGAAATCTATTGAGTGTCTAATCTATACAAAATTAGTATTAGTCAAAAACACATTATGTTTTATAAATCATATAACTGAGGCCTGATTTCCTTTCCAATGTTGACTGAAACATATGCATTTCCCTTCTGAGAAGTGGAATGCCCCAAAATACTATTTTAGCACCCCTAAAAGAGAAAATGGTCCTGACCAGTGACCCCAGGTCACACCCTGTCGACCATTACTCTTCCCCAATTCAGTTTTGGCCCAGAGCCCACACGGACGCGCAAAAACATTACATGTTGTGGGGCGGGCCTGGAAGCGGGAAGTCAACATTGGAAAGGAAATCAGGCCTCAGTTATATGATTTATAAAACATAATGTGTTTTTGACTAAATCATTACACTGAGCTGATTTCCTTTACACCAATGTTGACTGAAACATATGCATTAACCCCTGTTGAATGAATATTTTCAATCAACACCAGACTAGCACCTAGCAGTCGGAGGTGGAACATAATGTTTCAGAGCGCGGTCAAAATGATGCAGCCAAAGGCAGGACATATACACTAAAACATAAAGAACATAAAGGTATTAACATAAAAATCGGGGACATAGATGCTCACCTGACATACGGAATACTCCGGGGCAAGCGTCATAGTCGGCAAACCAGTTGGGAGACTTTAATCAATCATCAATCATCATGTTATTTATTTGTCCATCAACAATTTTACATATAGAAATTGGAACCATATTAAAGAACCAATAGAATTTTACAATGCTACAATCATGAAATATCTGTCTAAATATTTGAATGGACGAGGACATTGCAAAACGCAGAGCGTGGTACGCAGTGCCCCGGTTAACAAAAAACATAATAGTACAAATTTATGTGTAAGGAATGTAAACATGGACCTACATACCCTATAAATACAATTATCCATGATCAATGAAAATGGAATAAGGAGGCAATGAAGAGCAGACTAGTAAATATATAAGACAAATTAGACTATAATTAAATTAGCTTATTACACAGTATTGTATACAAATATATAATAGGTTGCAGGCAAAAATAACCAATCTGTCTAGGGGAATAACAACCAACATAAAACACATCATGAGACATGGGGACAAAACAAGCATACAAAAACGGGACAGGGAAAGGGGGAGGGTGACAGCATATAAGAGAGAATGACGGCGCTATAAATGCACATAATAATAACACAGGAAAAAATCAATAAGCCTGGTAAGAGTTGAGGAGAATTGTTTAAAATGTTTTTTAAAGGATAGCGTGAATGACCCTTTTTGATGGAGACATCTATCTGTTCCAGAGTAGTGGCACTGGGTTTTAATAGTATTCTCAGCTAACTTAGTGTTGTAGGATTAATGTGAAAGTCCGAAGCTTGGCGAGTTTTTTTTATTATGGTCGGTCGTTCTTTTTAAAAAGTTGGATTTTCAGTAAGGCCTGGAGGTAGTAGATTGTTGATGGTATTATACATAAAAAATACCCATTTGGAAAAGATAAATATCAGAAAGTTTTAGCATGTTCATGGAGTGGAATAATGGGTCTGTGTGAGCCAGCCATAATGAGTTGGTACAGGTGCGAATTGCCCTTGTTTGTAAAAGGAATAGAGAATTGAGATGGGAATTATTTTTGTCTGCCCAGACCATTGCACAATAACTTAGAATCGGGGAGAATAAAGGGTGTTGTATATGTGTATAAATGGAAGTAAGGGGAAGATAGGGACGGACTTTGCGGATATTACCAATGTATTTTGGAAACAATTTTAGAGATGTGTGCTGTGTGAGAATGCCAAGAAGGTTGTTGTCAATGTAAGTACACCAAGAATTTAGTGGTGTTTACTTCATTATATATTATTATCATTTTGTAATTTTTAGATAATATCGTTCTGTACTGTGTTTATTTTTGAAGATCATAAAATTTTGTTTTAGCATATTTAGGGACAGTGTTGTTTAATTGTGGAAACCTAGTTGGAGATAATAAGTAGTTTATTATTGCCGATGGGGTTTCGAGTGTTGCAGAGTCTTCGTGTGAGAAGAGAATATTGGTGTCATCCGCGAACATAATATATCTGAGGAGGCTGGAGCAAACAGGAAGGTCTTAATGTAAAGCAAGAAAAGAAGAGGACCCAATATGGAGCCTTGCGGTAACCGGGTGTCCCCACAGATATATTGGGAAGGAACCGAAGAGTGTTTGCCATTATCTGTCCGTATTGTTTTCTTTCAATAGATATTAGATATCCCTCGCTTTAGCAAGACCCCTTATGCCATAAAGGCTTAATTTGTTGACAAGGATATATTTGGTCTAAGGTGTCGAAGCCGCTTAAATCAAAGACAGATTCCAACAAGTGAGCTTGTTTCCAAATCCTCATGAAACTTGGTGTAGAAGTTGTTATAGCCCTATCGGTTGTCCTTTTAGGGCGGAATCCCAAATTGGTTTAGGACAAGATATATGCTTGGAAATGAAATCAAAATTCTATTATACATAATTCCTTTCAAGACCTTTGAAATAGTTTATGTTAGTGCAGATGAATTTTAGTGTTGTGTTCTGCAGTAAGGCCTCGCAGCGTCTCCCCCCTTGTGGAGTTTCCACGTTCGATAGTACAATGGACCGACAGAACGTTGTGGGAGCCCCCCCCCCTCCACGTACATCGCTTCGCCGATATTCGCATGCTGACCCCGGCGGTGGTAGGCCCAAGATGACATAACGTTACGAACGGAGTGGGCTCGAGTTTGAGAAGCTCCTATCAACGCGTTGGAGTCATTGATTACAGCGCTAATCCACTAGATTTGTCGATTTGGACGCGGACCCGTGGGGGGTTAGCGTGTGTAAGAAACAAGTCGTTCGAGCCCTGAGGGATCGTTTTACAGTTGGAAATTACTCAAGGGCTCGGAGGGACACACAGGCGCTTCTCCCACAAGAGAGTAACTTGCAACTTGTGGGTGAGATTATGGTCGAGTGTCGGACAGAGGATGATTCGGTCTTGCCAAGAAAGAAAGTCCGGCTTTAAGGAACAATTTGAACACTGTCCTGGGGAGATAAAGAGCAGAGGTAGAAATGTTGTGATTCTCTGAAACATCGTCTCCCGGAGCCAAGTGCGACCAGGAAGGCTGTCTTAATGGTTGACATTTTGTAGTGACGAGCGGCCATCGGATCGAAATTGAGGATTCAATAAAATAGTCTAAGACGGAATTTAGGTCCCACGGGTGGGACCACCCTTCATGGGCCGTGGGGCGAGTGTTTTGTCTAAAAATCCCCTCTAGAAGGAGACGGATCGAGCCCAGCGTCATTAATGGTTAGATCCGTCCTCGAACGTCTATGGACTGGTAGTTTCTCGCTGTTGGAAGTTGAAGCTTTCAAGTCCGCTATCAAAACGATCGGTGAGAAAGTCTGCCGATCTCGGCTACAGATGCTCGAGTCAGAGAAAACCTTCTCGTCGCCCACACCAGCGGAAGTAGGGTTCAAGACGCCTTAGAGTAAGCGTCCACGGTGGATTTCCTTCTTCCTGCTGATTTGAGCGAGGCAGCCTCTGCGAAAAGCCACTGTCTCGGCATTGTTGCCGGACAATGGCCACGCAGTCAAGCTAGTGATCTATCGACAGACGCGCGCTCCCCCCGTCCGGAAGTGATAGGAGATCCGGCCGGATCGGTAGACGTAGCGGCGGAGCCACTAAGTGATCTACATTGGCGAAACCACAGTGCTTAAGCCAAATGAGGATGACACGGCACGCATCCCGCCAATTTCGAAATACATGGTGTAGGATCGGAATTGTGGGAAGGCATAGGCCGTCCGACTGCGTACAGCACCAGGGTTCGTGAGTCCGGGTGCAATACCGAGGGAGCTGGTGACTCAGATGTATTGTGAGAGGCGAATAGGGTCGATCTGAGGGGTGTAAAACCTCTCGAAGATCTTTCGCACGACTCGTCGGTCCAGGATCATTGAGGAAAGTCGTCCTGCAGAGGACAAATATCGGCAAGAAAGAAAGTGACGGCCACCGGACGTGGACAGCTGACAGTGATGGCCGTCCCGACACCCGCGATGAGGCGTAGGGCATCGAGACAAGGTACGGGAAAGAGTCCGGCCCGCGCGTGTTGATTGACGGCCACCACGTGGAGTTGTCCGTCTGCACTAGGACCCTGGAGTTGGTCACCATCGGCCTCGACCGTGAGATGGGTTCGTTCCACAGCCCACAGTTCGAGGCGATGGACATGGGCATGTGCCTCGGTTTGGGCGACCCACTCCCCGAAGCACCGAGGTCTAGGGTAAACCCCCAACCAGACTTCGACGCGTCCGTCGTTACCTACTATGTTGACAGGAGGACGCACAGGGAAAGAAATTCCCCGAGTCAGATTGGGGCGGTGAGGCCACCATGCCAGGTGCTCCCGGATCTCCGAGTTGGCGGGGATAGAGACGGAGTCTGGGTGCGAATCGCCTGTAATGTCATCCGAGGTGCAATTGAAGTATATCCTCATTTATGGAAGCGAAGTACGGGACTAGATCAACGAGACTGGCCATCAAGCCGAGGAGGCGAAGCCCGTCTCGAGCGGGGAGGGCCTTGATGGTGAGTGGCCGATGGAGGTCGCGGCTCGAATGACGACCCCACCCGCTCGGCCGACGGTTTGCAATGCCGGGGAGCAGCGCAGTTGAGCCGTTCTGCACCAGATACCCCGGTTCTTGAGAGGGGGTCAGGCTCGATTTGTCGAAATTGACAATAAAGCCCAGCCCATTGCCCGACCTGAACGGTACGACTGACCATCTCAGACGTCGCCAGTCGTCCAGTCAGGTACATGCAGGGTGACCCCCTGTTGTCTGTGGAAGGTGCCCACTTCCCAGGTCACAAACGTGAAGACCCTGGGAGAGGTTGAAAGTCCGAAGGGGGAGACACGTCCACTCGACTGGCCCTGGATTTGAATCTGAGCCAGCGACGGTGTTTTTGCGGACTGGGTCGTGTAGGTAGGCGTCTTCCAGATCCAAAGAAGACGCCCAGCTTCCTTTCAAAGAACAGCGTAGTATGGAAACGCGCGGGTGTCATCCGGAACTTATTCGGCCTTGAACTGGTGCAGAGGCCAAGTTCAGGATGGGACGCCAGTCCCCAGTTTTCTTGGGGGCAAGACGAACGTTGACCAAAACACTTGGTGAAAGGGCTGGTCGACTGGGGAGACCAGCGCCCCTTCGCCAAGGAGAGGCCGAGAACTCGTCCAGAAGAAGTTGGTTCTTCGGCTCCCCCTGGAGGGGGGTGGGTCTCAGCCGCGAAGTGAGGGGTGTCGCAGTGAATTCTATTTGATAACCCCGTTCCACCACGCTCAGCACACCAGGTGTGGGAGAGATGGCTGGCCATCCCGCACGTAAGAAGATAAGCGGCCGCTCACCGGAGGTGGAAGGGCTCCCTCCCGAGGAGAGACCCCGGCGGGACGACCGTGCCTCAGGACTTAGACTGCTTCCCTTCCCAGGCGCTTGCTTGGGGAGGGGAACGCGTCTTCGTCGGGCGCCCAGGACTTCTAGTAGAATGGTTGCCGGGGTAGGGCGTCTGGGTGGCTGAGCGGGTTGGCTTTGCATCGTGGCGGCCGCGGCCAGAAAAAAAAGGGGGGGAAAAGAAGGGAGCTGGGAGGGAACGCTTCTTCTTCTTCTTGGCAGAAGATCTCGCGGAGGAGAACTTCGCCTGAGCCTCCTTGAGCGCCTACTCGGACTCGACACGTTCCCGCTGAAGCAAGCAAGGAGTCACCGACCGAACATCCGAAGAGGACGTCCGCGACTCCAGCTTGGTTAGAAAACTCCGATGCCAAGATGTCGGAGCTCAGGGTTGCATAGAGTGAAGCAGGCGTTCTCGCGCCATAGGAAGCTGAGGCGACACGCCAGTGACATTGAGACCTTTGTCTGCCTCGTCACTAGCGATGCTAGGACGGTTAAGGCATCTGAGGCCTCCGGGGAGAAAGCTCCATCCTCGCCAACGATGGATCTGAGGTCGTGGGCGAGGACCATAGAAAATGCACCTAGGCGTATGCCAGAGGTCACGGCCAGGTCTAGGTGCCTCAAATGATCATCCCAGAAGAGGGGAGGAGAATGCAGTCGGGACAGCCTTGCCCGTCGGTAACTTGGCCGCTAGGTCGAGGTCTATGGGGGCAGGAAGGAGTTAAAAAATTCTCCTTCGGTAGTCCTCAACGCCCTGGCGAAAGATTTCACCGGAAACGATGGAGCTCTGAGGAATCTCCCAGGAAGCCTCCCAGTTAGACCTACGTTCGGAGGGGAATCGGGAAGCCCAGATTGAGATGTCCCTCATCCGCGCGGCTCAGGTGCGAAAGGCAGCCGAGACTCGGCAGCCTGCGCAGCACCAGAGGGGTGCACGAGGGGTAAGGAGTCCACCTCCTCCTGCACCGAAGCTGCCGCGGACGTTGAAGGCTGCGAAGGTGTATCACCGAGGTGACTCATCTCCGAGCCCGAGTCCGCCCTGCCAGCGCTGTCTTCCGAAACATCAGAAGTCTGCGGCCGGTTAGAGTCCTGAGAGGACGGTCCAACAGAAGAGCGAGCTGGAGGGAGGCGGTGGGCCAGGCGGCGCCACCGGGCGGCGACGGCCAGGGCCTCCCGGGGGGGAAACGGGGGCCTACTGCCATGGGTTGGGCCGCAGGAGCCTGAAGGCTCGACTGCACCCAACCCGGCCCTGACGAGGGTACAGGGCGAGAAGACGTGGGGACGATACCAAAGTCCCAGGATTCGCTAGCAGTTAGGGGTACAGTGTGCTGTACCGCTGCAGCTATGTCCCCACCAGAAGGGGGACAAGACGTTGCACAGCGTGGTCCAGAATCACCTCAAAGCTGGCCAAAAATCAAAATGCTGAATGGTGGCTTTTATGTTTTTTATGTCGTCTAGGAGAAAGAAAACATCCCAAAGAACCACGATTATGTTAAATATTATTTTTTTAAGGAATTTGAAAAGTGTCATTGATACATCCGTTAACATGAAAAAAGCGTGGTTGTTGTGCTCTAAATATATGATTTGTGACGAGAAGAGGCAGGAATAAAGGAATCAATTTCTTAATTGCTCTATCTACCACATGATTATAGACAGATTAGAAATATAGCTAATGAAAAAAAAATAATGTGTAGAACATTAAGGGGAAAAAAATCCCCTTTTTTGGACCATCAAAAAACTGCAAGAAATTCACTTTTTTGAAAAAATAGCATAAAAGTTAGGATTCCCGTTGATTTCCGCTATGATTCTAATATCAACATTGTAATCAAAGCCTATGCTTTAAGTTAATACTAATTTTTTTTGCCACAATGCCACACTGGCATATTCGAGGTAGTTGAAATGCACCACACCTATGTAAAAAGCTGTTTAACCCTAACCCGGACCGGGCGTTTTGCCGACCGACGGCCCAATGCAACGAAAGGCATCTATTTTTATTTTTAACGGCCCAGATGCACCGAGGAGCAAAGTTTTGCGTTTCATTGCATTCGGCCGTTTTCCCGGCACAGGAATAAGTAGCGTAAAGTCTACCGGCCAGAGAGCAAAGAAAAACATCGCTTCATTTTCCCGGAAGGAAACGGCCGCCCAGATGCAACGAAAAAAAAACATCGCGTAATTTTCCCGAAAGACGGCCGCCAGATGCAACAGAAAAAACATCGCGCCATTACCGGAAAGACGTCCCAGAGGGGCAACGAGAACAAGGCGGCGAATGCAACTAAAAAACAGGGAACATAAATAAATAAATAAATAATAAATAATGGATGCGTACCGCACACTGATCTGCATGAAATTTGTAGCTTCTAGCGCAGTCGTGAGAGGCGCTATTACGCTACATCATAGTCCTGCGTGGCGCATTATGACGTCATGCTCCGGTTGACGTCATGAATACCTTTATGCATAATTAAAAAAATAGCTTATCGAAAATGGTGGCGCCATCCATCGAAATCAAAATGTCTATGGGCATTTGTACACAGTGTTCACCCGACTGATTGAAAAGTCATTTGCGCCTTCTGCGGGCAAAACCGTCCGAAATGCAGAGAAAACATCGCATAATTTCCCGTGAATGACGGCCAAAATGCAAAGAGGACACATAGCGTCATTTTCAGTAAAGACGGCCCAAATGCACGAGGAACATTCGCGTCATTTTCCGTAAAGACGGCCCAAATGCAACGAGAACATCGCGTCATTTTCCGGTAAGACGGACCAGAATTTGCAATTAGGGCCAATGAGAGTCATTTGCGCGGCCAAAAATAGTTGTTGACGGCCGTCCGAGATGCACAGACACATTTCCACCGGTACCACGTTTTCGTTGCGTCTCATTGCATACAATTCAACTTGCCGCAGACCGCGCTGCGATTTATAGTCCGTCTAAAAAATCAATATTCGTAAGACCATTTCCCAGCAATTGAAGAGTGATACAGAGTCTATAAGTTCTCGAGGTATATAATTATGCAGATATCTTTGGAAAACAAATTATTCCCATAATGACCAGCATTTATAAAAGGGGAACCCGGGATAACTTTAGCTTATAAAAGAAGAATATGGAATCTAAGTTCTTGAGGCTTTGTGGAAAAAATTTTGTAATGCTTGTTTCTCGAGATTAAATGCCCAGGAAAAAAATCGTGCACACAGAAAGTTTTGCAGCTTCTTTGTGCCTTTCAAGTTCTTTAAACTTAAAAAAAAAAAAAAAAAAAAAACATCGGTCCTCGGACCGCCTTGTGTCGCCTGCCATCTCGGGTTAGTGAATGTAGGCCTAACATGACCTTTGACATTGATATGTGACCTTTGGACCTCATAAACAATGAGTGCTTGGCATGTAAACTGCCAGAACAAGTTTGTTCCAATTGAACTTCAACTTTTCAAATGAGGTCAATTTAACATTTTCGCATATCTTACAACTTGACCTCACATGACATTTGAACTTGGGTATGTGACCTTTGACCTCAGCAACAAATGAGGGAGCACATGTTGCACCTCTGATTCTAGTTTGGTTCCAATTGAACGTCAAACTTTCACATGAGGTTCATTTTACATTTTTAGCCTATTTTACAACTTGACCTCCAGGACCTTTTGACTTGGCTGTGACCTTTGCCTTGGCATGTGACTTGACTAACAAGGGGATGCCATGGGTTCACCTGTGACCCACAGTTTGGTTTATTCATCAAAGTATGAGGATATTACAGGCAAATGTTAACCCGTTTTTCACAACAGCAACAACAACAACAGAATCAAACAGACAACAACAGGGGACAAAGTGATGGTGCTCCTATGTGTCGTTCCTGCCTTAGGGCAGGCGAACGCAAAAAAAAAAAAATAATACTTCAGCAGAAAAGCAATCTAAATTCCAAATTGTAGGATTATAATATTTTGAATACGGGCTAAAATGGTATTAATGAACGTACGTGAAGGGAGGGGTAAGTAAAACTTATCTAAAAGTATACGTATGAAAAAAGGCGAGTTGTTGTGAGAGTGGGAAAATCCAAAATACGCAATTCTTTAACCGAGGGGCGTCAAAAAGAGTTACATACAATTGTACGTGACATGACTAAAATGACTAAAATAGGGAGCCCCAATCAAATGTGAAGCACTTTGTGATGACGAAAACAGTTCCCCAAGTTCACATAATCAGTTTGTCTTATGCTTTATGTATAACTTTTCTTTAAAAGCATTAGAAAACGGTATTTGTAAAAGCTTTCCAAAATGCACTTACTTTTGGGGATCATCCACTGTGTTTTGGTTTAGTAAACCTTGCTATGATTTTAAAAACAATTTATGCAGACAGCTGGTGAGAAAACATGATTTGATGACGGCATATATCCCTTACATCCCTAAAGGAAAATGACTACCACCTGGACCATCACGCAAAAAGGAGGGGTTAGCGTTATTTACTGTTTAGATCTAAGAGCTATTTCCCACTACTTCAACACCAAGGCATTTTTGAAAAGTGGACAAACTGGCATTTAGTGATTTAAGGGGTATATTCAAATACGACAGTTTTATGTCCTGACTCTTTATCTGTTTTGATAGTCAATGTTTTATGGACTTTTTAAGTCCATGTTACAGTGAATTTGATAATGTCAGTTATTTTTAAAGGTTCCAATAAAACTTTGAATGTATTTGGATTTCTATTCTAAATGATGTCAACTATACTTCAAATTTCTCTATGTCAAGAACCCCCATTATGCTCTAAAAACAAATAGTCATTGTTTTATGGGCCCTTTTAGGTTACAATGCATATTATCAGACCACTCAGGAAAAACTATTTGATGAACGTCTTACATAGTTATAGATATTCCCATCCCAAATTTCACATGTCCAAGAACCACCCTAAATGCTAAAATTGTCATGTTTATGGTCTATGTTAGGGATTACAATGCAATATATCAATTTGACCACTCAGAAAAAGTTTTTGATGACGTCATATATATTTCTAAAGATTACCATCAAATTTATCATGTCCAAGAACCCCTATATGCTTAAATAGCCTTGTTTTTTGGGCTATTTTATGGATTACAATGCCTCTTATCAATGACCAATCAGGAAAACAGTATTTTGATGACGTCATATAATATTTCTAAACATTACCTCAAATGCCTCATGTACCAGAACCCCATCATATGTAAAATTGTAATTGTAACGTATTGCGAATGACATTATAAAAACAATTGATTTTTCAATTGACCAATCAGAACAGCATTATGAAGACGTCATTACAAATTTGAAAATACTTCTATTGAACTCAGCGGGTCAACAAACTCCCCTAATATACCTTAAAATTGACCAAATCAACATTATAATATCAACAAAATATTTTTGGCCAGCTTTGATTCAATTATGGTCACTCGATAGCTGGATCGGAAGCCTGCCCCGACAGCACCTGGGGCCTGCGGCTTAGCAGCGGCGGCTGCCCAGAGGGGCCCCCACAAGCGGGGAGCCCCGGTCGAAAGACCATACCAGACTGATCCACCCAGCAGTCCAGCCCGGCTGGGGTTGGTAAGCTAGTAGGGGGACGCAGCGTAACCTGAGAAGGTCGGCTTCTGGAGGCGTCATATGGGATATGTGTGGCCCCGCGGGAGGCGGACACGGCGCCTGTCCTGAAGGAGGAACACGCCGGGGAGCGGACGAGGCCACCCACCGGTAACCCGCCAACAGGCGGACCCCGCCGCGGAAACTGGTGTAGGATACCGAGCACTCAGTGACCGCAGCCAGGCAGTGTACTCCCGGCGTGAGCCCCCACACGCAGCACACCACACCCCGAAGGGCCCGGACAGAATGCGGAACAGGCGGGTGGCACTGCATGACTAGCCAGGCTAGCCATGCGGGAGCCGTGATGTGTTGTCAACACCTGCGGAGCCCCTCTTCTTGGGGGGACACTGAGCAAATGCCAACCAAGGGTCCGCCGAAGCAATCCCTGAAGTGAATGACCACCGTGGGTTGCGGTAGGGGACCCGCTCCCGAACGAAGAAACGGTGGGTACGCAACGCGCTAGGCATGGCACAGCGGCGATGGATTAACCCCAGACACCAGGGCGTCACCATCACCACCACCACTAACCGGAAAGCCAGCTACGCCAAGTCCACGGGGATTTGACAGAGCAGACCGCGCTAGACTGCACCGGAGCAGCCCCGAGGGCGGAACCAGGCGAGCCAGCGGACGGTGGTGCGCTAGAGAGGAGACCCGAAGTCACCCCGCTAGCGCTATGCGAAGCAGCAGAAGCTACCCCACCTTCGGGTGCTCCCAGGGCAGCAGCGGCTGCCTTGGAGGAACCCCGGACCGGAGCCCGACTACTGCCCCCCTTCTCCGTAGGCGCAACACGAGAGGCGTACCCATTTTCAATGGCGGCCCATTGAACGTCCGACAGTCCAATACAGAAAGAGGAGCACCGGCTGGTGCGGGAGCACTGCCTGTGGTTGACACAAAGAGGATGGGGGTCCCACGAATGAATGGATGCGGGGCAGCGAGCGCAATTGTGCGACATAACGGGGTGAGCGTGAACTGCTAGGTGGAAAAGCGTGCGCATTAAAACCGTAAAGAAAATAACAAAGCGTGCCGTGGAGGTCTCCCGGGACGCAACGTCGGGACTAACAAAAACCAACTCGGTAACTGAGTCACCACAGTTAAAGAAATTTTTCAAACACAGTTTCGACATATTTTATTAAATATACCACAAGCATATAATAAAATAAGAGACACACCAATCCATATTTATTGATAGTAAACAGTTTTTACTAAAAATAACATAAACCGCTCACACAGAGTCAAAGGCCTCCAAAGCACGCAACACGTGCGGCAATGGCTGCCTTTGTTTACCTTTTTTCCCCGCTACACAGATCACATGACCGCATCGGCGGCAAGAAAAGGATACATAATAAAAGCTCTCCGACGGGCGTAAAAATCTGTATTTTCCGACCAAATAGAGCGCTATAAATCCAGTATATAATCCAGTAATATATCCAGATAGTATTGGTATAGTAGTAGGAGTATTCCGTTTGAGATGACAACAGTCCAGTATCAAATATCTCAGATAATTTTGGCTGCTAATAACAAAGCTGCGATGTACACGCGTCCGTTTTGTATGGCGGCCAAAACGGAATTGAGGAAGAGTAATGGTCGACAGGGTGTGACCTGGAGTCACTGGTCAGGACCATTTTCTCTTTTAGGGGTGCTAAAATAGTATTTTGGGGAATTCCACTTCTCAGAAGGGAAATGCATATGTTTCAGTCAACATTGGTGTAAAGGAAATCAGCTCAGTGTAATGATTTATGACACAATATTTGGGTGCCTCAAAAATCTCTTGTTGCACCTTTAAACATCTTCTTGTCTTGTAAGATCATTTTTATTTTTACATCTTGTTATTCAATTCAGGAGATGTGCAATTATACTGAAATTGTTTCATGTTAACTTGATAATGTGCTTGGATTTTAAGACATCCAAAGTGCCTTGATACCAGTCCACTCTTGCAGTCTATCAGTCAAGACTACCAGTCTTGCAATCTTTTCTCAGGGATATCTAGCGAACAATGAATAAAACAGAAGGTGTTGAAATCACGAAATGCACCTTTAATTAATAATGCTGGTACCCATTTATACACCTGGGTTAGAGAAGAGTACTTGAGGTAAAGCGCCTTACTCAAGGGTGCAAAACATTGGCCACAGCAGGGCTTGAACTCACAACCTTTGACATGCGGCCTTTTGACAGCGGGGCTCAAACTCACCAACTTTTTTGACGTGCAAGTCGGGTGCTTTATCCTCTGGACTTTATTACACTTACTCCTAGACCTATACTAAAACTTCACATTGGAGTTTTATGGGGTTTTTTTTTAGCTTTAACACATTAGATTAATATTTTTTTGACAAAAATTGAGTATCAAGCTACACTACCTTCTAAATGTGGTACATTATTCATGAAAGAATTAAGCTGTTCATTTTTTCACTTGCTCATCAGGGGAGGCTAAAGGAATTGCCCATCACGACAAGACTGACCGACAAAATAGCCCCTTCAGACTCAGCTGGGGTTACACTTTACCTGTTACTATGGCAACATTAAAACTACACATGGCACTGTTTCCAGATCGATCTGTAGCAGTGTATGTAACTGTGGTTGCCCCGACGATGAAATAATCTCCTGAATTGCGAGTGCTGCTGACTGTTGACAACACTCCGGAATTGTCAGATACAGTGGGTTCCTGCCAAGTAACGATAGCGCCCCCGTTGATCCGTGATATACCTTGTACAATGTCTGGCGGACAGATGATAGTCGGTGGCGTATTGTCAACTTCATCAAAGGGAAAAAGAACAAGAAAGTTACACAAATTGACAGGATAGTAAAATTAAGTATAGTTTTTAATACTTATACTAATTGCAGGTTCTTTTTTATTATAGCACCAGGCCTTTTTGTGACATAACATCATTTTACGAATTTTGCTGGGGGGTCACCATTAATCCTGCACAATGAGTCTTTACCCTTCCCAGTATCCTGACCCAGTATTAATGCCAGTGCCCATTTAACCTTACTCAAGGGCACAACACATTGGCCACAACAGGGCTTGAACCCACGACCTTTACCATGTGGGTTGAATGCATAATCCACTGGATCACACTTGCCCTAATAAAAATAGATGTTCACAAAATGCTTGTATTTCCAAAATTGATTCTGATCATGCATTTTCACGTTCTGAATGCTTTTTTGTTAACATAGAGAAATGTAAACATTCTGAATTTCTTGGAGGATAGAAGCCATGTTCAGACGGGCCCAACAACTCTGAATACCATAATCTGGTATCACACCAATTTGTGTCCACACAACTTCCATCCTGCTAATCTCACAAAGTTGCACCAAGTGCCAGCTCAGCATTCAGTGTTAATCGACGAAAGTGTAAACTGACATCCATCTATTTTTCTTTAATGGGTTTAACTGGAAATTTGACCTAAGGAAGCAGCTCCTGGATTTGCACAGTCACCTACCAGAAGGTGTTTTGAATGAATCCCATGATGCATTGCAATGTGCCTATACTGTAGTACTGTACTAAACACATGTCAGTACTTAGGGATAAAAAGTGTTCCAAAAGTTCAAGAACAACAAGACATTTCATGATCATGCAAAAAATTCCTTAAGTACTAACGCTTTGTTGGCTAAAATGGGCGTAAAAGTCCGGGATTTTATGTGTCAAGAATAGGATTTTTGTGGGATCACATGACCTATTGAGGTGAAATTTCCAACTGGTTCTTGTATTGTGGATTGACTCAATACAACCTCTGGTCAACTCCTGTTTGATTAAAGTGGCTTTTCATTGAACTTTCTAGAGCAAGACAAAAATTAAAGAGAACCACACAAAAAAAATGTTCATTTGGTGTGTAATGGCTATGTAGGATAGCGGAAGAAGTGCATCAATGATGCAGTAATCAATCAATTGGGATGGTTAGGGAATGTGTTGTTGTGGGTCATATGTCATGTAGGGTCATTAAGGTCAATTGACATTATAGCCCAAGGGTCTTGGCCAGTGGTTATCTTGAGGAAGTTGTGGCTTTACAACTTAACTTGGAAGAACGTTTAATATTGGGGTCAAAGGTCAAGTAGGGTTCATTGGCGGTCAAAACAAGGGCATATGGGCCATAAGAGGTCATTCTGTACATACAATAAGAGTTCTGAAACGGTGGTTTCTTTAATATATTTACTAGGCGATCCTTCGGATTTGGCTATCACCTGTGTTTTGCGATAACCTGATGAATGACCCTAGGGTTTTGCGGTTTCCTGTGACCTGGAATGACCCCTGATGACTGTCCATGACCTTTAAAATTTTCATCATCAACAATCGACCCCGACCACCAAGTCTCGCCAATGAAGCTACCAAAGTTTACCCATGAGCTCCTTTTTGACTTTGAATGACCCATGATGACCTTTGATCCACTAACCAATACAGACTCGGTTTTCGTAAGGCAAGGGGCACCCACCACCAAGTTGCAGGAAGGTGCAATCCTCCGGTCTCAGAGAACATATGCAGTCAGACAGACACAGGACAGACAGACACCGGTTAAATATAGGAATGTGCAAAGGTTTGTTTGAACGTGGGGCAAAGGTCAATTTGGTCATTAGAGGCAAATGACGAAAAAAAACTATATGAGTCCTACAAGTTCCTTTGAGCATGTTAGGTGGTCACTGTAAGTTATTTGCAGAATTGTATATACTCGTGTGGAGCCCGCGCTGCGTGTGGGTTCTTCGCTAGCTGGCGATACCCGTTAGATGAGTATACGGGAATGTTTTCAGAACAGGAATAACCAAGGTACTGTATTCGACCCCTAAGTAGCACTTTGGGTGTTAATCCAAGTCAAGGCTGGGTATGAAAAACACAGCCAAGTACCCAATAAGGTCCCCTAAATGCTTCTGACCAATGACCCCTCGAAAATGGTGACCACAAAGTGGGTACGGCAAAACTCTACCACCATATCAAAATCAATCAATACGTCAAAGCCCAGGCCAAGTTACCCGATAACGACCCTGGATGACCTTTGACCCACAAAAGACCCTCGAAAAAGATGCACACCAAAACTCGTATGGCGAAACTCTACCACCTACCAAAAACTCTATCCCATACGTCAAAAGCACAGCCAAGTGTGGTACAGGGAGCACGTGTGGTCCAGTGGATGGTGCTCGTACGCAATCCAAAAGGCCGTGGGGTTCGAGTCCCACTGCCGCAACGTGTCTGTTGTGGCCCTTGAGTAAGGCAATTTACCAATAAGTCCTCTCCACCCAGGTGTCTAAATGGGGGTACGCATTATTCAATGCTGGGAAAGTAACAGGACTCGCTGGAGGGAGCAGTGGCGACCACCCACAGCAAAATAATAGGAGAGGAGTCTGGCCCAAACGCTAAAGGAAAGAGAGATGGGACTACGGCACGAAGCTGTCGGCACGAGACTTTACTTTGTACTTACAGCAGTTCCCTGATAAGCGACCCATGGATGACCTTCGACCCCAAAATGACCCTCCGAAAAAATGCCACAAAACTGTACGGCGAAATTCTACCACCATCCCAAAACTTATATCCATAGGTCAAAGCCCAGCTAAGTTACCCAAAAACGTCCCCTGGATGACCTTTGCAAAGCGCCAACATTGAGATTTTGGGAAATCAGGCGAGATTTGATCTTGGAATCGGGAGGATTTGATAGACTCAGGGAGATTTAAAAAAAATAGCGAGCATTTCAGTGTAATACCTCCTCAAGAGGGATAAAGCCAATGGATACTGTCTAAAGATCAATTGAAAGCTTCCACATTTAAGGAACTATCAGTAGGAACTTAGTCCATGTTGGATTTTTTTAAAAAGAATGACAGGAAAAAGGTTGAAGTAAAAGCAACTTTAAAGGTTCGTAACTTGAAAACTGAACCAACCTACTAGTTATGAACTGCATCATGAGATAGCTCTTTAAATAAAGCTGTCCCGAAAAAATTGGACAGGGCAGCCGCCGTATTTTATGACAGCCCCACATTTAAGGAACTTGTCAGTAGTAAACTAAGTACCTATGGAGAGTTAAAAAAAAAATATTGAAATGAAAGTCGAAGTAAAAGTCACTTTAAAGGCTCCTAATTGAAAACGGTCCATTACAAAAATCTGAACTTCACATGAGATAGAGCTCTTAAAAATACAAATTAAAAAAAAAAAAAAAAATTGACAGGGCTCCGCCGTCTGACAGACCCGGTAGCGGACTGTGAGTGGGAACAAAGTCCACGACCAGGCCATTAAACTAATTATAACCTAACATTTGCACTAATAGCCATGATGGAGCAATCTTCAAAAAGGCAAACAGAAATCACAACAGGGTCATTATCTTGTAGGCCTATCCCTTTGACAACTGGATGTTAATTGTAACACTTTAAGACACAGCATAGCCTATAGACCGTTAAAAGGTTAAAGATAAAAATATTGCTGTGCGGGTCCATCGACGAAAGTCGGGAGAAAAAACTATGTCAGAAACCAAAGAACTATATATCTTTTTGCCTAAGAATGTGTTACTTATTTTTTACTTGTTATACGTTTTATTTGTTATGTCAACACCACCTCATTTTCAAGCATGACCCCTGGATGACCTTTGGACCCAAAATGACCCGCGAAAATGTGACCATAAAACTGGTACGGCGAAACTCTACCACCAAACCAAAAAACTCAGATTCATAAGTCAAAGCACGGCCAAGTTACCCGACAGACCCATGTGGATGACCTTTGACCCCAAACGACCCCTCCAAATCGGACCACCAAACTCGTACGTCGGAGCTTACCACCACACCAAAATTTCATCCGTAATGGAAAAGGACGGTGAAACAATAGCCGGACAAGCCCACAAGTTGATTTCTGTTAGTAAGATAGATTTGACCAAATGGGGTCAAAGGTCACATAGGGCCATTAGAGGTCAAATGGCACATGGGTAATTCATAGGTCATTCTGCACATCAATCAGTAGAGTCCTGGACCGTGGGTTCCTTTAGTTGTCATCGCATTTAGTTTCCGAAGTGTTTTATTATGTAGATTGACAAAATGGGGTCAAAGCCATATAGGGTCTAGAGGCCATCTATATTACTCAATATGAGACTTGGTCAGTGGTTCTTTTGACTACGGTGAAGGTAATCGGCCAATGTACACTAAACAGTTTACATTCACATTCCAGGTTACACACGGCATGCCTTACAAGATTGTATGCAGCAAGCTAGATAACACTCGTATATGCATCTCTTTTACAGCAATACATTGCCGCTTGGTTGCACACTTAAAAAGGATATCCGAGGGGTCCTGACATACTGGTAGCAGAGCAACTTGTCGGGTTTTACGGTTTTTTTTTTTAAATTCTCTATTAATTTTCGAATGTTTCAGGCCACTTTGAGGGAATTATTCCTCTATCACAAATAGAGGATTATTATGACAAATTTCGCTGAATCTGTGAACAATTTTTAGGAATCTAGTCAAAATGTAATTAATTCTGGCAGAAGTGTTCCAAGATTCAACTTAGTATTGATATGCTTTACCGCCACTTATTTCAACATTTACCGCTTTTCAAAGAAGCGGGATATTAAAAGGTAAAAGGCGAATGTAAGGCCAATCATGTAGTGAAGCACTGCACCGTCGACACAAAGTGATATCTAAAACCCGTCAAAAGGTAAGGCAAGCGTGTTTGTCGTACCCAAACTCGCTAATAGAATATAGTTATCCCAGTGTAAGGGTTATTAAATATATTCCGAAGTATGCACACCGCTATCGCAAGTGAAGACCCTCTTTTGTTATCATATTTATAGGATCGAATATTTATATCTAGAAACCTAATATATTAAAGTGCCTTCAATTTCAAGGACCACTTATCAATTCCAGAACTGGTTGTCAACAGTTTCAAGGGGCTCTTTAAAAACGGGCAACGTCGGTTACATCGTTTTAGAGGAACAGCCACGCTGGGCATATGGTATACATTGTCGCAGGCAATGTCCATTGTATTCGAAAAACAGCCAACAAAAACTTAATAATGACAACCAGATAAGGTTTCTCAGCGTTACACAAAATTGTTTCCAAAGAACATCCAACATATAACCAATATACATAAACTAAAAGTTCTAAACTTTGCCGTGAAACCAACACCAAAACCCAACTTTCACCAAGCTCCTATACCATAAAACCTCTGCAATAGTAGTATAAAATGCCATCATGGGAAAAAAGGCTTGCGTTCTGCAAAGGACGATACCCCGATCCCAAATTTGCTAAGGTACGGACTTAAATTTCGGGTTTTGCTATTAATAAAGTATGCAATATACTTTTGCTGAAAATTCTTTGAGACTTGGTTTGCAAAATACCCCGAGTTATTACTAAATGAAGCTGATATCAAGTAAAAACAACTTTTTTTGTGTCTTCTCTATATAGTCGGGGCAACCTTTCCAGGGAATTTGTTACACCTAAATCTACTCAAGTCAAATAAACTCGCACTTGTGTTTGATCTCGGTCCCTGGTAAGCCCTTGGTAGATATGGTAAGTGGTAACACGATCACCATTCATTTTCGCCCGAAGAACACCACTACAACCGGTTAATAGGTGCACACATAAACAATAGAATTCAGTGAGAAAGACGACAAGCATGGCATCAGATGATGTCCAAAACTGACAAAAAAGAGAAAAAGTCACCCATTGCCTCCCGTCACTAACATTCCAAAAAAATAAAAACTAAGGCGAAACGCCCATACTCCGAACAAATTTGCGAATTTGGGGGAACACAACGGACATAAAACGGCGACTAGTTTCGCAAATAAGAGCCGACATATCAAAAACACGCCGCTCTCGATGACAATAATCCATAAATTCAAGGAATTGATGGATTAAAAAAGGAAATTTAAAAACAAGTGAAAATGCTAAAAGCACGAAAAATTACACGCTCACAAATTACCACTTTTACAGTATCTGGAAGTTGCTCAACTTTATTCTAAACATTTCAATTAACCTCTCTTAGCCAATATATATTTTATAAATTTATGAAAATAAAGAAAAAAAAGATGATCACTTCTTGAAGCCCTTCTTGTTTTGATTCTCACCTTGGACAACTCGCACATCAAAACTGCAGCTGGCTCTGTTGCCGACAGGATCAGCAAATGTGTAAGTGACAGTCGTCGTTCCACGTCCAAACAAATCTCCAGATGTGTGTGTCTTAGAAACAAGCGAGACACGACCCGAATCATCCGTTGCTACTGGTTCTGCCCACCGGACATTAGCACCAGGAGAATTAAGAGAAACTTCTAGGAAGATATCAGATGGACACGTCACCACTGGATCCGTGGAATCAACTGCAAGAGAATGATATGGGTTGACATAAAATGGCATAATATGACAAAGAAAATGATTTTCCTAAGATGAATTGCTTTTGGTGACAACCTGGAGGCATAGGGCAGAGATGTAACAGCGGAGTAGTCCCATTTCCTGAAAATCCAAAATTTTAGCGTAGCACCTGGTTAAGTGCCGGGGAACGTATCTTCTTATGTGATTTTAGGGTACAAGACCTTTTCTCTAAAATAAATTGGTACTTTAAACTTGGGTTTTTGATGCAGTTTTACCTTTATCAATAACAATTTGAGCTCAGAAATTGGGAAAAAAAATTACATTTCCAGATTTTTTTTTATTTATGGCCAAAAAATCCAGAAATCCGGAAATTTCCGGAAAAAGTTACCTCTCTGCATAGGGGAAAAAAGATAATAACCCCCTTAAAGCTATTATACTCTGTTTGGTCAAATTGGTCAAATTTGAGAGCGACGTCATGAGATGATTCTGCACAAGCTCTAGCATTTTGATCGTTTCGCCTTCATCTGTGTATGTAAATACTGCAATTCCAAGGTCAGCGTGTGCATTTTTAGGGTGCTAAAGCTAATATATGTGCAGAGATTTCACCCTCTAACTTGAGATCAAACAGAATACATGTTGGTTGTGGATAATTATATAACACCTAAGTAGATCCTTGTCATTTGATTGGAGGATTACAGGTCACATGTCATTCAATAAACTTTACATTAAGGCTTTTCACTCTGAGCCGGTGATCGATCGACTTTTGCGATTGATCGCCGTTTTTGAAGACTTGTGCAGCCGTTTTCTGAACACTAGATGCGCATGTGCAATAGCGCCTTAGTTACGATGTAAAAGTTTTCCAAAGAAAGGATTTAATGAGCTGCTGCTCTCACAAAATACTTCTTTTTCAGGCATTTACGGCAGTGGTTGTAGTTGACTTTTTAAATGCTGAGGTACATGGTCATCTTTTAAATGATATAACTTGCCACCTTGGTTTGTTTCCGCACAGAAATTGTGAGTTTCCGTTCATGAAATTGAACGGTCTGGCTAATGAAATTCAACATGGCGGATAGACTCTTACGTAAGTGCAATTATTGGACGAATGTGTGCTGTTATTTGGGGAAGCACAACAGCGATACGAATTTGAATAATGAATTTGGTGGCTGGTTTGAAGTCTACATATAGCGATCGATCGCAAAAGTCGATCGATCACCGGCTCAGTGTGAAAAGCCTTATTACATGCTTAATTAAGTCCCATACCGTGCACTTTTGTTCCATTCAGCGTGCATTTTCATATGTTTCATTCTATTGCATGACACATGCGCCCATAAAAAACCTGGGTCGCCTAAAAACATGTTTACTTTGCCGCGACTATGATGCAATAGTGTTTCGAATGCTGACCTTATGCAGAGAGTCTTGGAACTTGGGTAGCCTTTGTAGACGACCTCTATGGGAGCAAATATAGGAGACAATCTGGTTTCATTTTAGAGTCCAACTGATCACCCTCACTTCTGAATTTACTGATCACTGATCAATTTATCTTTCAATTGGCAATCTGATAATGATTACCAATATTGACTGCAAGTGCACTACAAAGCAGGCCAAGACAGTAATTGTCCCTTGTTTGTTATGTATGGTAGTATGGAGAACTACATGCACTCCAACCTCAAGTTATTGATGATAATTATGCAATTTATCAAAAATACATCACGGTCCCCGGACCACGAGTGTCGTCTGCCGTCGCAGTTTATGAATGGGGGCCAAAGGCCACATGAGGTCACCAAGGTCACATGAGGTCATCAACAAGTCACCCCACCCATCCCCCTCCTTTCCACCAAGTTACATCATCGTAGCCCTTATGGAACTCATACGGCATGCAATATATTAAGGGTTAACATTTTTACCACAGACACACACACACACAGACATAACCAGGGTGTGCCTTCTGCAATTCTTGCAGACGACACGTATCCATAGAAAGTCTATGGGAAAACTCAAATTTGCTGAGTAAAATTATGAAAAACATATTTTTTTATTATTATTTGATGTAGGATGGATATCTTTTTAAACATACTTAATCTTGGCCATTGCAGCAATTAAAAGCATGCAAAAAGGTAATGGTCTAACTTGCATTAATTAGACTTAATTAGCAAAATAACGAGCTGCAAGATGGTTTTCCCATAGACCTCTGTGTAAAATATAGCATCAATACACTAACATTTTGTTAACAGATATCCATTCTATATGGCCAAAAATCATCAAAACAAAGATTCAAATGTATGGCATCAAGCTAGTACATACATGTATATCAGTTTAGAGTGAAGAAATTAACTAAAATTTGCATTAATTAGTGTGTTTGATAACTAAGGTTATTTTAAGCCACCCTGTACACACATAAGGAATCACTACACCCTATACAAACTATGTATTTTATGAAAGCTCTTTAGTGTTCTTTTCAATTTTGTGGTCCCCAAATGGATCAAATTCTTCTGAAAGGAAATTAAAATTTCACAGGGCAACCTTTTTTTATTGAAAATTTACTTGTTACACCCTGAATATCTACTTGTACACCCTGAATATCAAATTTGTGTTGATGCCATTGGGATCCTTATTTTATAAGCTTTCCAAACATGTATGCTTTTGTAGAGTTATGATATTGGCAAGACAAAGTTTTATTACAAAACTTGGAAATGGATGATTCTCCACTAACAAATCTGTGCGTCACGAAAGGGGTTCCCACCTTAAGACACATAGCCATAACTGATTTGAGTTACCCTGAATAAATAAAGTTTTACTACTACTACTACAATGATAGTGTAGATTCACTCACACACACACTCATAAGAGGTACATTGTGGGAATACCAACAAACAAACACGTACAAACGGATGTTGTGGGGATACTTAATGTGCAAGAAGTCATGAGGGATTTTTTTAATCCCGCATGACGTACATACCCCCCATAGCTCATTCACCCCCTAAGGTAAAAAAACACCTTTTTATGACACCCTAGCTATGGGGATATCCCCCTCAAAAAAATCCCCACAATGTCAAGTTTTGACCAAAATTATCCCCACAATGTACCTCTGGTAAGAAAAAAAATCACACCGCAGAGCGCACACACACACTTACAAGAGCTACGTTGTGGGTGTTTTACTAAAAAATCTCTTAAAAGTCACTTTTTTTCTACCTTTTTCTTATAAGAAATAAAACACTCTTTCGTTACTATATAGTAAAGAATTTCACATTTACTATATAGTAACAATTTTTTTCTCTTAAAAAGACACGTTTTTAGACAGATTATTTTTTTTTTTTTTGCTAAATTTCTCACTTTTCTTAGCCAAGAGGATTGTGCCGCAGGCCTATAACGTTACTCAACTAGAAAATCCTCTTTTCTACTCTTTTATGGAATAAACCTCAATACTAGATTCCAGTTTATTCTGTTACAGGACAAATCGTAACATAGTAACACTGTTAAAAACACCCACAACGTCAAGACAGAATCACCTCACAATGTTAAAAACACCCACAACGTTCATCTCAATTTCAATTAGAATCATGTTTGAGTAATGTTACCGATTGGTTCAAAGCTAACAAACTTACTTTAAATGTAGTTAAGACTAAGTTTATGATATTTGGTACTAAAAAGGTACTTGAAAAATTCAATGATGTACAATTAAACATATAATAATAACAAAATTGATAGAGTAGATAGTTCGAATCTTGGTGTAAAATTAGATAGCAATATGTCTTGGTACAGCTCATGTTGATTATTGTGTAAAAATGTGTCTAAGAGAACTGGTATTATCAAAAGAATGAAACATTTTCTTCCATATCATACTACAGTAATGTTATCAAACACGCTTGTTATCCTCACTTTGACTATGGAAGCACTGTCTGGTCAAATTTCTCAGCTGAATTTCAAAACCAATTACAGGTTCTTCATAATAATTTAGCTAGGATAATACTTTCAGCTGATATTAGAACACCAATAAATGAATTGATGGACAAGCTCCAGTGGGTCTTTAAAACTTGATAAACGATGGCATAATCACCTTTTACTTATAGTGTTTTTAAAGGGTTAAAAAAAGAAAAAACCTAAAAAATTAAAAAAAAACAGTTTGATTTTGTTCATGATAATCATTCACTATCAACCAAGAAATCACACTACTAAACACATTGGTTATACCAAAATTTAAATCTAATTTCAGGATTGCGCACCATTTTCAGTCAGGGCAAACATATGCCTGGAAACAACTTGCCATCAACAATCAGAACTGATTTGGGAAAACATGACATTGAGTCAATTCAGGTCAAGATTCACAAAGTAATTTGGTCCACATATATTGTGTTAGCGACTTCCATGTATTTTGTTTTATCTGGTATATTATAATTGTTATGTTTTTATAATTATTGGATATAATTGTAACTGCTATTTTCTGTATGTGAGGGCCTGCTTGGAAAGCAGTGCTTGAACTGAAGCTGTTTACCCTCAATAAAGAAGATTAAATAAATAATAAATTATGCACGCACACACACACACACACACACACACACACACACACAACCGTTTACTAGAGGTCTTCACCTCACTCATGCATAACATAACAAAAAGGTTGTTTTGTAGCTCCCGTAGTATCGCATTCCAGATCAATTTAATACTCGTCCTCAAAAGTACTGTGCTATTCAAAGTGTGACTCATTACTTTTATGCATACATTATCCAACATGCATGTTCATTCTTTAGATTCCAAAGTCTCCAGAAATTGAAGATGGACGTTGCCATTCCCGGCAAGACGGCCGCTAATCCGAAAGGTAGAAGACCTCTATCCAATGTGGAAGCAATGCATTTTTACACAAGTTCTTTCATCTGTGTGCAGGCATATTAGAATGAAGATTGTGTTTATTAAATTCCGTTTTATATGAGGTGGATCAGAACATTGCCAAATTACCTCAAATAAATGCCCCCATTTTGAAACAAGGCGTTCTGAAACCACAAGTGTCGCCTGGTTGCGCGTCACTTTGGCTTATGAGGAGTTTGGCAAATGATGATTAGAAAGAGAACAAATGCACTGGAAAACAGGTTTGTTATACAAAATTACCAAGTTTGAAGTAAATGGGCACAGTGTTTAGCCAGCAGAGCATTTTTAAAAAGGGTAACCGAAATGTATGAAAAATACATTGCAGCCGTTGGACAGTGAGTGTCGTCTGCCATCGCGGTTGTGATGGGGTCAAAAGGTGACATGAGGTCACTAAGGTCACATGGGGCACAAAGGTCACATGGGGTCACAAAGGTCACATGGGGCAATAGGGACAATGGTCACCAAGGTCATATGGGGTCATGAGGGTCACATGGGGTCACTGAGGTCACATTGGGTCACAAAGGTAACATGGGGTAACAAAGGTCACTGGTCACCAAGGCACTGGGTCAACGAGGTGGGTCAAATGGGGTACCGAGGTCAAATGGCGTTCACCAAGCTCAACATGGGGTCACGAGGTCACATGGGGGTCCCGAGGTCACATGGGGTTCACCAAGGTCACATGGGGTCACCGAGGCACAAAGGTGCATTAGGGTCACAAAGGTCACCCCACCCCACCCTGCCGCACCCCCCCTGCACCCTCCCTGACGACCACCTCCTCCCCGTCGCATCCCACCCGACGCTCCCCGACACACCGATTTGTGAATGGGCTCAAGGTGACGTGAGGTTCAACAACGGTAACATGAGGTCAGCAAGGTCAACATGAGGTCACCAAGGTCGAATGGGGTCACAAGGTCACCAAAGGGTCAACAAGGTCCACATTGAAGTCAACAGGTCACCACACGTCACCATTTCGGGTCACATGATGTTACCCCGCCCCTCGCCGACGCACCCCACTATCCCGACGCACCCTACCCCGACGACCACCACACGACCCCACCCCAAGATGCACAACCACCCCACCCCCCCGAGCACCCCACCCCCTCTTGTGAGCACCCCACCCATCCCCGAGGTGCACCCCACCTCACCACTTACACCACACCCTGCCCCCTCCCCAACACCCACCCTTCCCCCTCCATATGATTCACACATGGTATAGTTTTTCATTTAGCAAGATTTGCACATCTGATGTACCATTTTAGCGATACAGCCATTATGCAGATTTAATGAGCTCATTTGCATACCTATGCCGCATGTATAAGGAACTTTTCAAATGCAAAGAAGATGCGGCACCATAATGTGTTTTGGTGCCGTGGAAGAATTTTGCATATCTGATGTACCGTTTCAAAAATATAGCGATTACGCTGATATTTTGCATATCCAATTAGCTCTTTGCTATGTATTCGCCCGAAATATGGCCAACATCTAATCAGGTTGAGAACTCCTTAACCCGCTTCCTTCCACCAAGTTAATCAATTATATACCCTTACGGAACTTCAGATAACTTGCACACAAGCCATGCGGGGAAAGGGTTGTCATTTTGACGGCCAAAATAAGCTATACTATTCATGAATGAGCAAATAATGCAGGCCAAAAGCTACAAATAATATTTTGGCATCTCACTTTATCACCCTACCAAGTGTGAAGTAAATTGGGATTAGCGTTTAGCCAGCAGAGCATTTCAAAAAAGGTTAACCGAAATGTCTGAAAAATATGCACTAAGTTAATTAAAATTCATGATATGCAAATAATGCAGCCAAAAGCTACACATAATATTGCGGCACCTCACTCTATCATCCTATCAAGTTTGAAGTAAATCAGGGATAGCGTTAAGCCTGCAGACATTTTAAAAAGGTTTAACCGAGTCATACGGACGGACACACGAACATACGGACGGACATACGGCACACATAATTTGACTAGTATGTGCCTCCATGAACATTCGTTCAGGCGACAACAAAACTTTCAAGCGATTTTATTAGATAATATACACTATTATTGTGAGGCGGCCGTGACAGCTAGGGTAAGGTATGGGGGGTAAGTTTAGGGAATGTGTAGAGTTATTACATGGGAAAAGATTGCTTTTGAAGATGAAAGGAATGGTGCATAGGAGTTGTGTGAGATTGGGGATGCTGTACGGGAGTGAGACATGAACGTCTGACCGAAAATGAGAGGGGATTTTGAGAAGGACAGAGAGCAATGATGAAAGCGATGTGTGGTGTGAAAGTTAATGGATAGGATGAAAACTGAGGACTTGATGCAGATGTTGGTTTTGAAGTGCGGTGGACCGTTGGCGATGGCGAATGGTGCACGACTGAGGAAAGATAACAAGCATTTTAAGAAGGGCTTTTTGAGTTGGAGGTGGGGGGTTTAAGGAGGAGGAGACGACCAAAGAACATGGAGAAGCAATGAGAGTAGGAGAGTCGGGTTGAGGATGGAGGAGCATTGATCCAGGCGACTAGAAGGAGCCTCATAAGGGCGATTGCTACGATTGAGAGGTACATCCGGCCACCCCTGTGTAGGGGACAAACCCAGATTAAAACTTTGATTTACTACAACTAACTTACTATTATCATTTTTTTTCTGTTAAAGCTTACCTTGAACTACAAATACAACAAAGTCACAACTGGCAGTGTTTCCGCTGTTGTCCCCTGTATGTGTACTAATACGGGGCTCGCAACCGGAAGAAATCTCCTTGACGATGCGACTGGCTTACGAGGTTGAAGGAACCCGAATCATCAGACCCGTAGTTTTCTTCCAGAGCTACACCTCCGGTGCTCGACAGGGGAATAACCAGTGCAATATCTCCAGGGCATGTTACCATAGGCGGTACAGTATCCGCTAAATAAAAAAAGGTAATTCTTTAATAAGGAATTAAAGGTACCCCATCAGATTATACATATATTTTTCCTTGTTCATAGGAAGGGCCATCACAAATATACTTTAATTCCAAAATTAATTTGATTCTGACACGCCATTTTATTGTGAGCGTAATTGTGTGTTGTAACGCCCATAGAGTACTGTACAAACTATTTTCTGGTTAGGCACAAAAAAAATTGTTTGTTTGGCGTACCCGCCGCCTCCTCAAAAACCCGCCGACTCAAAACAAAAAAATAACAAACAAGACAACAAGCAACTACAACAAGTAAAATAAAAGATCTTTGCTAGATCATTGAAAAAAGCTTTAAATAGTAGCATCTTGTATTCATTTTAGAGTAAAACATTGAGAAGATCTAAAAAAAAAAAATTTAAAAAAAATCTGACCGACCCTAATATTTTTTTCTCCATAACGCCAAACAAACATATTTTTTGATGCTTTACTGTAAACTAACCATAATGGGAAAGAAGTTAGTCAAAACATTTTTCAGATGAGATGAGTTAAGTACAAGGTTTCTAATGGTACCAAAATCTCAGGTTTGATGGTGTGAAAGGTGGGGTTGAGGCTGCGGATCGGGTAATGCTGACACCTATGATGGTGTCTGCTATGGCAAAGTCCCCCAAAAGCTGGAAGGCTACAAAAGTAATTTTTAAAGCAATAATAGCACATTTTATTGAAGAGTGCCCATTTTTTTTCAAATATTTTGAGATTTTTGCACATTTGCTTTGAAAATTGGCTAGTAAACTATACCTGTGAAGGTACAGCTTGAAATTCTCCATGAATCGAAAAAGAAGGAAATTTGTAATTAGAATAATTGATCTCTGATAGTAATTCAACGGCTGCTGGAAACATCCTTTCAATATGAAATAGCCGGAAAAGTGCACCATGTATGTGTTTGTGCTCGTCCATCAGTTGTTCCGTCCTTTCTGGCATGTCAAGTTAAAGGTCATATTTGTAAGGTGGCACTATTTCATGATGGATGGACAAAAATTTGGTTTTTCCAGCTCCGCTTTAAAGGCACTATCAGTGATTTCCTAAATCAAAAAAATATCCAAAATAAGATTTTCGCAAGTTTGTAACAAGTATAGGTATCCTAACATATCCTGCAAATTGATAAGTTGAAAAGAACCCTAATAAGGACAAAATCGGATATTTTAGGCAGTGCTGTCCATACGGACACTTTCTACAAAACATAATTGAATGGAGATTCATATATTTGAACACTGATCTTTTCTTCCTTTTCTGTCAATTTTTAAGTTATAAAAATAACTTAATAGAATTCTACTGACTTATCCTTCACTTTTAAGCTATTCCTGCAACTTTCAAATATTTTGACTCTTTCAGGTGAATCACTGATAGCGTCTTTAAATTACAATTTGCGATCCCAATTCTAATTTCAAATTCGCTTCTTTTATGACAAATACACATTTTTTTATCATTTTTGTTCACAGGTATAGTTCACTGAACAATTACCAACAAAACTGTGCAAAAATCTTTATGGTTAGATCATAGAGTTACATTTAGCTCTATGGGTTAGATTCATCTAGACTCTTGTGCAGTCTGACAGAATCGTAACTCCCAAAATACATATAAAATTGCCCACCTTTGGGTTACAAAAAGTGGACTTCACTCAAATTTTATAGTTGTATTCCCAGAGAGGATTAGGATTCAGTACTATTTCCTCTTTATATTAGATGCTGGGGACCTATGCAGGGCACCTTTCCCTTTGCACACGATGTAATGCTTGTATACATACCAAACGTTATTGTCACTCTGAAGGAACAGCTACCAACATTGTTAGATGAATCTCTGTACTGATAGGTGACTGTTGTTGTGCCTCTATTAAAGGTATTGCCAGGTGCATGGCTTCGGAAGATTCTCACAACCGTTCCCGAGTTGTCCGTAGCAACAGGTTCTGTCCAAGTGACCACAGTGCCAGTGACTGGGTCTGTACAACACGGTATTCCCATTGTAATATCATTTGGACAGGTGACCACTGGAGGGATAGTGTCCACTGAAAAAGGAGGAAAGTAGATAGTGTTAAGTGGTTGCTTTGTTGAAGATTCAACCCTTTTAGCCATGGTAAATTCTGTACAGGTTATAACACATAAGTCAGTGATTATTCCGCTTTCACAATTAGTAGCAACCTGGAAAGGTAAACTTGTCCTGGCTCAGCACCAGTTACACCCACCCACCAAATTTGAAGACTGTATGGCCTGTAATCTCAGAAAATAAGGTTGGACAGATAAACTGACTTAGCCTATTAATATATAGATGATGATTATTATTACAAGACATTTCCTAAAAATTGCAGTTAAAATTGCCGAACTTGACCATGAGTTCAACATCTTCCAGTTTGGACCTCATATCCCTGAACTTCAGGAATCACACCTCTAAATAACTCCCCATAGACTTGTGTACAAACTGACCTCTCACCAAACATCAATTTCTCGGCTATAAAGCGACTGGTTATTTCAAAACTGGATTTTTTTTTAAGATTAGGACCATACCTCTTCAACAAAAATGAAAAAGTCATATGATGAAGGCTGATTTTTTGAGCTACAGAGCATCGAAAGATTTGAATGTTTTCAAAATGTCCACGCCTAGTTGAGTGTTACTAGAAATTGAAATTGCACAGTTTTCCCCAGACCCTCAGAAATTATACAAAAATGGCACCGACAAAATCTTACCACCCAAATGGTTTGTTACTAGTCCACACATTATGATTAATTTCAAATTTCATTTAAAGACACAACTTATCAATAGTTTGTGACTCTTCATTTAGGCAAGGGCCATATTTGGGACGCCAACACTGTCTCGGCACTGACGTCGTCTGCTACACCTAGTTTATTAGTGGTGTGATTCCTGAACACCACATATGACCCACTCCTCAATGTAAAAGTAATAATCAGAGATGTATAAAGGAGTAGTCCCATTTCCTGAAATCCAAAATTTGAACTGACGGCAAGGCCAAATTTTAGTGTAGCATCCAGTGAAGCTCCAGGGAATGTATTTTCTTACGCGACTTTATGGAAAAAGACCCCCCTTCTCTAAAAAAAAAATTGGTACTTAAAACTTGGTTTTTGATGCATTTCTCCCTTAATCATTAACAATTTGATCTTAGAAATTGAAAAAAAAATATTTTTTTTTTTTTTTTTTACATTTCCAGAATTTTTTTAATTATGGCCAAAAATCCATAAATTTCCGGAAAGGTTACATCTCTGAATAATCTTACGCATCGGAATATTTTATTACTAGATAAAAAATACATCGGTCCTCGGACCGCTTGTGTTGCCTGCCGTCGCGGTTAGTGAATGATAGGCCTAACATGACGTTTGACCTTGATATGTGACCTTAGACCTCATAAACAAATGAGGGTTTGCATGTAAACTCCATAAACCAAGTTTGGTTCCAACTTTTCAAATGAGGTCAATTTTACATTTGCAGCCTATTTTACAACACAATTTGACCTCACATAACCTTTGACCTTGGTATGTGTCATTTTTGACCTCATGAACAAATGAGGGATCCCATGTTGCACCTATGACTCAAGCTTGGTTCCAATTGAACTAATTTTACATTTTCAGCCTATCTAACAACTTAACCTCGCATAACCTTTGACCTTGGTATGTGACCTTTGACCTCATCAACAAATGAGGAATCTCATGTTGCACCTATGATTCAAGTTTGGTTCCAATTGAACTTCAACTTTTCAAATGAGGTCAATTTTACATTTTCAGCCTATTTTACAACTTGATCTCACATGACCTTTGACCTTGATATGTGACCTTTGACCTCATCAACAATTGAGGGATCCCATGTTGCACCTATGATTCAAGTTTGGTTCCAATTGAACTTCAACTTTCAATGACATCAATTTTACATTTTCAGCCTATTTTACAACTTGACCTCACATGACCTTTGACCATGGTATGTGACCTTTGACCTCATAAAAAATGGGGGATGCCATGTTGCACCTGTGCTCCAAGTTTGGTTAAATCCATCAAAGTATGAGGATATTACAGACAAATGTTAACCCTTTTTTACAACAGACATCAACAACAGACATCAACAACAACAGACATCAACAACAGACTATAGTGGACAAAGTGATCCCTATGTGTCTTCCTGCCTTAGGGCAGGCGACACAAAAATATGCGGACGCATGTGTGAATCATAGTTAATTCCTGATGAGAAATAGTGCATCATGGTTAAACCTCTAAATATAAGCAAAGCAATACTATTATTAAACTAAAGTGGTCTAACATCATGTACAAAAGGAACAATTTAAAAGATCCATCCAAATGTGTTCAACTAGATTTAAAAAAAAAACACTAGGCTCTGTGGTTTTACTTGATTTGTACAGGAGTACCGGACATAAAAATATTGTCTCACATTAAATTTAACATGGACACTCATAATTACACGCACTGGTGGGTAACAAAGCCAATAAAATTCAGTCACATTTTCTATCAAAATATTGTATGAATACATCTGAACTATAGATAGAGTGACTAAACCTGCTTCACACCTTTGTACAAATACCATGAGACTCCTGTTACCAAAGTCTGTGGGGGACAAAAAGGCTAAGGACAGTGCTTAAAACAGGGTGTGACATTTCACTTGCGTAATGTGGATTTACAATTAAACAGGATAATTGAAGAGGAGGTACAATGTTCTTCCCACAGTGCATTTCTTCCAATACAATTTTTTGCACTGGTTGTCACAAGAGAAGATATCAGTAGCATCCCACAATGCATTGCTTCCATTGGAAGTTTTTGTACAGGCCTAGGTTGTCATGTGAAGTGTTAGAGAGTTAAACACTCTTTAAGTGCAATTTTGTAATCAGTACTGTCAATTTTAGCCATGTTTCATCACTAACAATTCACATCAGTACCTGTACAAAAAACTCCATTGGAAGCAATGCATTGTGGGAATTAAGCTACTGAATCTTCTCTTGGTTGTCACATTAGTTTATAGTGACAAAAAGTACCGAAATGAACAGAGCACATCCCACTCTTAACAATTTAAGTACTTTTGTCACTATAAACTCATGTGACAACCAGTGCAAAAATGTATTGAAAGAAATGCATTGTGGGAAGAACACTATCTCCTCTTGGATAAATGGGTGTGTTATGTCATTGGCTTAAAGGTCCATGGCCCGATCGCTAATAGCCTCCTCCCCAGAAGCCCCAGATTTTACCGGAAGTGATCAACATTTTGGTATCAGAAGGAAGCTACTATTTTTCTCATTTACCCTGTGAAATTTTAGAGGCAAAGGATGTTTGGTTTGGAAGTTATGAGCGAAGATGTGCCCCATTTTGGTCGACCAATATTAATTTACACAGAACTCTATGGGGGCTTACAAAATCCCGTTTTTAGCTCTCGCATCAAAACGGATTGAAATATCGCCGCAAAACTTTACAGATGGGGTTTTGGAGTGAATACCAATCTATCAAGATGAAAATGTCATAACCTTAAATCGGGCCATCCCCCTTTAACTTTGCTCTACCAAACCAAATGCTTGATTAACAAGAGTACAATTTCATCCCTAATGGCTAGTAAATCAGGAGTCAGGCAAGTAAATTTTCACACACACTTAAACTACCTGGTAACCCCAAAAGGGTCAATTTTGAACCCACAGGCCACTGTTAATTAAAGAGACACTGGCACATTTGAAAAATAGTGCACCCTCTAGATTTTTCAAAATTGATATTTTGCATGGTTATAAAGCTATACATTAGCCCTCTCCTGAAATTACTAAACCCAAATCAGCGTGCTTATGGGTAAACAAAACGATTTTATAATTAATGTCGCTGGAATTGGCGTGTAACACAAGAAAACACACGCCAGAGTTGTTTCTCATGGCATGCACCATGTTTGACCATCTGTGACCTTATGTAGTTTTAATATCAATGAGTACGAGTCTATGATATTCATGTAATAGACACATTTGTTGATTAAAGTTATGTCAAACGTAGCCTAAAAATTATCTGGATGTCTGTAGCCTCTTATTAATGTCCCTATCTGTGTTTGGATATGTGTAAATATTTCTATTCTATTCTTCCAATGACTAGGCTCTAGACTATCATTTGCAAGCAAATTGAAGAAATTTCATATTTTCTGAAAATGTGCCAGTGCCACTTTAAATATGCACCAACTAGAAAAGGGTTAGATTTGACACCAGTGATCTGATCAAAAATTTGACCTTGAATTGTGGTTAAAAATAACCCCATTAGGTTAAAATAACTATATGGGGGGGGGGGTCATATACCATTTTGAAAAATAACCCTTTGGAGTAAAAAATGACTATATTTAGGAGTCATTTGGTTATTCGGGATCCAAAATAATCTTGATAAAGAAAATAACCTAAACGTAGTAGATTTCAACCACCTCATTAGGTCATAGTGGAGGAGCTAGGACCCAGGTCAAACATCATCGTTTACCCCTCATTACAGAAAAGGTTTGACACCTTTGGTAGTTAGTATGGATCCTCTATATCAATGCTAGGTAGGTAGTACTCTCAAATTGTTTTGTCACTTTTTCAATAGCGGCCAATTTAAGTTTACACAGGGGTCAAACTCTTAAAATGCTCTAATCATGTTGAAATGTATGCCATATTGTCCGTCTAGTCATAAGGATTCCAAAAATGTATAGTTAGTACCAATATGACCAATGAGTTTGGGAGTTATAGGGTAAAAATGGCTAAAAAGGTAAAAACGGTCATTTCTATTTGTACAGCGGTCAAAATCGGAAGTTGCTCCAATTTTGTTGAAAATGATAGAAGTTGTTCATCTAGCTTAATGAGTCAAAATAAGGAATAGTTTGTACCATCTGCAATGCATAGTTACCATGTTATAGGACAAAATAGGTCATAGGTCAACATACCCAATTGGTGTTGACCTTCTTTGACCCTTATCTCCGTAAGTAAGCATTTAACATAATACAAACTATACCTTTTATGAGCCCTCTAACCTCAGGCAATAACTTGCAAGTATTTAAAATATAATCAGATTAACTTTTAATGTTGACCCCTGTACAAATTGAAATGACCTTTTTTACCATTTTAGCCATTTTACCTTATAACTCCAAAACCAATGGTCGTAGGTGGTACAAACTATACATTTTTGGAATCCTTATGACTAGACGGACAATATGGCATACATTTCAACAAGATTGGAGCATTTTAAAAGTTTGACCCCTGTGTAAACTTAAATTGGCCCCTATTGAAAAAGTGACACCACAATTTGAGAGTACTACCTACCTAACGTTGATATAGAGGATCCATACTAACTACCAAAGGTGTCAAACCTTTTCTGTAGTGGGAGGTAAACGAACTCCTTAAATAAGGCCCCTATGATATTCTGCTCCTCCTCTATCAAAGATGACTAGATATTTAGGGTCATTTGAAATCAACCCATTTAGGGGTCATTTCAACATGATGCCAAAAAACAGAAAATGACCCTGAAAATGGTTGATTTCAACCACGACTAGTGTCAAATAAAGATGACCACGTAAAAGGGTTCATATTTTGACCCCATCATTGCTCCCTGGCTTGCAACTTTCCTGTTTGTTGCTAGCACTTTCCAGTTTACTCCTGTTCCTTTTCCCACCTCAGGTGGACAGCAGGTATTCTTAAACACATGAGATAGTTCACACACAGTCATTGGTTCCTAGTCATGTGATATGGGGTGATGTATCACAGTTACAGTGTGAATGCGTCAATGTGATATGCACATACATCTTTCTAAATTTTACGGTCTAAATTGACTGAGAAAAATAGTAGGAATTTGAAAACAAGAGCCAATTGATAAAACTGTTCCCACTCTTTTGCATTTTATATGTAGCTATTTATGTTTGGTAGAATTAAGTACCCTGGGCACAAAGGAAGGACAATGCTATCAAGTGCATTGATTTGTGCACCCTTGTATTGATAGAATTAGGGCGTTTCCAGCACTGTCTTTGAATTAGAAGAATGAAATACATAAACTCCCATTTTAGCTAGGGACTAAAGTTTGTTTGCATACCGTATATTCTAATAAACGCCCCCCTCTAATTAAACGCCCCCCCCCATACTTTTTACATGAAAAATACAAACCCTCAAATAAACGCCCAATCTGGTTTTGTTGCGAAGGTCGGCCTGAAAACTCACCAATTTGTCCACAACCAACACGTACCTGCTAAATTACAGGCAAGATCCCTTTTGTAAGTGTTAATTGCAAAAACTCTCTTTTAATGCCCAATATTTGTGCAAGGAATACATTAATAATATATTAATAGCGGTAAAATATCAGCGACTTTCGTCTGTGTGCGCGGCCGAACAAATATTAGAAAGGACAAGCATGTTTTTGATATCCTATGTGCTGAAGAGCACCGGTACAATGCATATAGCTGGCTGCAATGTAATGACAGCAGATTCTATATTTGTAAATGTTTGAAGTGCCAAAAATACAGAAGTACGAATTGCCGAACCGAATTCACCTTAAAAATATGGAGCCAAATAATAATAATTTATAACCGTGACTTGATAAACAGCTGAGTAAATAGACTCTATTTGACCCAATGACCCAATGATTAAATAATGAACCGATATCCTTTGACCTTGGTCGGTAATTACATGTAACTAATCGTGGTGTTTGATTGGATGCTCTTGTAAACAAATACGGAATTCAGGTCGTACCAGCCAAGCAAAAATGGTAGTTCACAGCGTTTCGGCGGGCAGTATTTCCTCTGTTGCGATCACATGGTCGCTTATGACAATTGTGCAACTAGAAAGTGATATTTAGAGTAAAATTAGTGGTAGTTAAGGAAAGAAATCAGCAATGAAACATGTTTTAAAGAGGGAATATAGTACAGCTCAAATGCTGAAATGGAGTGGTAATGTGCGGGGGTCCTTCGAGTTCGATAGGATTTTGCCAACTGCATGATCGCTGGGTTGGAGTGATCGACAAAGTATACTAACATCACGTGGGAGACAGATAAGGTAACAACGAATCATCACGCGAATCATACATTATTATGCACAGCGGTTACGGGCGTCAATTTGCGAAAAAGGGTTGAAAACTCACAAAAAACAAATATGGGACCTCAAATACGGATTTCTCAGTACTGAAATGTAATTTTTAAAAAGTTGGCCAGTCTGACAGAGGGTGCTGACCGATGTTGTTTAATGTAAAATTAGAATGAAAACAAATGACCTCAAATAACGCCCCCTTGAAAAAACAAAATGCAACGCCCCCGGGGCGTTTATATGTGGAGAACATTGACCAATGTGTGTTAAATGCATACAAGAGGAAATAAAGGCTTCGGGCCTCCGTTTTAGAGTTATCAAATTGTAGGGTCCAATTGAGTGAGTGAGTGAGTGAAGGAGTGAGTGCGTGAAAGGAAAAGAGGGAGGAAGAGGGGAATAGGAGGGATAGAGGAAGAAGGAGAAAGAGGGAAGAAGAAAGAGAGGGAAGAAGAAAGAGAGGGGAAGAGGGGAAGAGAGGGAAGAAGAAAGAGGAAGAAGGAATGGAGGAAAGGAGGGAGGGAGGTATGATAAAGGGTGAGAGGGAGAGGGGAGGGAAAGAGGGGACAGGAGTGCGAGGGGGGAAGTTGAGGAAGGAGGAAGAAAGAAAAAGGGAAGGAAGAAAGGGAAGGAGAAAGAAAGAAGGGGAGGAGGGAGAGGGTAGGGAGGGAAGGAAGGAGCAAGTGAGGGTGGAAGTAGAGAGAGTGTAAGAGTGGGTGTATGTGTGTGTGTGGGTGTGTGTGTGTGCACATGTGTGCACAACACAACACATGTGTGCACACACACACACACATGAACACACACACACACAAGCAATGTTTCCTCCTCTCCCTCCCTCTCTCTCCCTCTTACTCCCTCTCTCTCTCTCTCCCCTTTCTCCCTCCTTTCATTCACTCTCTTCTCCTTTCACTAACTGCACTCACTCACCCCAGTGTGTGGGCGCATTTCAAATTGCTTGCTACCTTATAACCATCAGACATTGCCAATTACACTTTTTTCATACAGAATGACATAACTTCGGGCGGAAAATCAATCAATCCACCTCTTGAATCTCCTCTCCCACTCATTCAGCTTTATCCAAGCCCATTAATGCACTCAGCATGTACATGTAAATTGTTTATGTTTGCATTATCATGGCTGCGCTTTGATGAACTAGTCCCATAGACCATTGAGTCGGATATTATTTTGTCCAACAGTTTCGCCTTTTGTGTACTATTTTGATTTTATTCACCGATACCTTCTGCGTGACCCAATACAAGTATGAAATTCATTCAGCTTCAATGACGTTGTAAATAGATCAATACAAAAGGAATCTGGTTGGAGTTAGTGCACTGACACTTAATCCTGTATACCCTGGAACCAACAAGTTAATGTGTATATGTGCCCCCACTGCACCAAACTTTCAAGTAACTTTAACCCTCATCTACCGAAAGGGGATAATTACCACCAACTGCCTTCTGGTTCTTTTTGCAACCCCAAACCCGCTTTCCTGATGCCGGGTGATTAAACGTAATTGTTGATTGATATTTTATGCTCATTTTCATTCAAAAACAAGTACCCAAAATACAGATTGGTACAGGGTGATCCTGAAGTGATGAAATGTTCAAAAAGTCGAAAAAGGACTGTTTTAGGGGGGGTTAAGAGCAACTAAAGGTACACTTTTTTGAAAAAAGGTCCACTTTTTCGAAGTCCCGCACCCCCCAAAAATAAATCCTGCGTACGGCCCTGGTGCCAAAATAAGTACCAACATATCTAATATTATATCAAAATGACATCATAAAGTTTGCCTGGTACCAGCAATGTCTAAAATTTCCAACAAATTGGCAATAATTCAATTTGTCACCCAAAAAATATCAGCTTTTCATGTAATTTTTTTGCTCTAAATGACGGCACTTGAAATGACTAGTTTTATACACATGTAGTACTTGTCATATGTAATATTTTTGAGCCAGTAAAATTTTGAAAATATAAATTCTGCATCCAATGTCCATTTTCATACTTGCCTTAAGATGTTATAGCAAGGGTGTCCACCCTGCGGCCCGCGGGCCATTTGCGGCCCACTAAGAGCTCTCATGCGGCCCACGAGGTACTTCCCAGAAAAATTAAAATACATAAATATCTTAAATATGTTGTCCTTTCCTCAATCTGAAACTGTAACTTTATTAACATTGTCATTGTTGGAAAATTAGTCCAATTTCATCAATCTGAAACCAACATTTTTCTAAAAATTGTGGGAAGATATCCAATTTACTCAAAATGAAGCCAAAATTTTTCAAAATTTGCTGAAAAGGTCAACCAAAAATGGAAAATTTCTGTTAAATTAGAACCAAAATCTGCATCTCTGATATTGCTATGGGTCCCATTTGGTAAATATTGGTATAGATATGGGTCCTATACAGTATACTTCCAGACTTTTGTAGGCACATCATAAACCAAACTTGAAAGCCCTGATTACTTGTTTACAGCCCCAGTAGTTGTGGATTCAACTAATGTGGCCCCTGCGACAAAAAGGTTGGACACCCCTGTGTTACATCATAATGGGAACGTTTGTACTTATTTTGATACATGTGAAAAGAAAAAACTCTAAGCTATCCTGTGGTACCAAATATATATGAATTTGATAATTAATAAGGAAAATCCAAGGGGAAGGGCGGGTAGTAACATCCCCGTTCCAGGAACGTTGTTATAAAGAATGGCTCAGGCAGGCAGCCAAGCAGGCAGAAGGCCAGGCAGACAATGACTGACTGATTAGTGACCCATGAACATTCATTCAGCCAACACCAGAAGTAGAATCAGTAGATACCCCTACCTGTATACACTGACCCAAGTATAGTTAGCCTGTTTTTAACCTGAAATTAGCTTGAATTTTAGGGGGTGGGATTATAATTGGATCTCCATCCTAGCATGAAACACACAAGCATCAGAGCTGAACTTATTCCAGATATTTTTAAATGTCAAATGAGGTGTGTCCAAAAAAGACCTGTAAATGAACTAAAGCATAGACCTAATTAAATTGGTAAATCACAAAAAAAATACCAAACAGTAATGATTGTAACTGAAAAACTGGATGCAATCTATTGATTTTCAGCAAAGATCTGATGGTGGGATTATAATAGGATTTTCTACTATTCTTCAGATTCTGTCAAAACTGGGGTGGGATAATTGAGCACAGGACTATACTCAAGTCAGTATGGTATATAACTAGTAATGTGCCATCATTTAAAGCCACAAGTGATAATCTGATATTCCTAAGGAGGGATGATATAAAGGAGGCAAAGCAAGAAAAAGGTATGTAAGGTTTGGTCTGTGCAGATTTGTCAGGACCACAGCTGGGCCTGTGTTGCGCTTCTTCTTCTGTCGTATCAACAACTCATTGGCAATGGCTTGCGGTGGTGTCAGGATTTATTCAGCTGACTAAGCTAATCTGGGGCCGCGTGTATCCGGGATACAGATGCTTCTAACATGGCCCCAGTGTTGCGCTGACCTGGCCATTGTCTTATGCGTGTTCATTGATGCATCACACACCACTAGATAAATGTTTATACCTTCAGCATTCTAGGGTTTGTAGGGTGTGGGAATTAGAGCTAAATAGAGATCTGTTTTTTTCCCGTATATTACAATGCTTACCAATGTATTACCCAGGGCCGCCGAGAGAAATTGCAGGCCCGGGGGAACATTGGAATTACGGGCCCCCTTTTACCAACTTTATTTTCCAGAACCCCATAGGGAGGGGGAGTTTGAAGTTGCAGTTGCTGCGAAGCGGCCATGACGCGGCGCGGGTGTGTGTGAGCTGTGTAATGTAGTTGATGATGCAACTTAAGGGCAGTGTCAACCTTGAGCTTCCGAGCATATATTTTGGTTTGTAACTTTGCAAATATTTGATTATTGTCAGTAAAAGTATACATTTCTAGAAAGAAAATTAGACGAAGAACCCGATGATTAATGATTAATGTAAAACTTTCCGTATTTTGAGAAAAATACTAAAAAAACATGATTTTGCCTCAAAATTTTCAGACAGCATAACAAAAACAATTTGAATTTTCATGATTTCTTATGTTATTTTTTAGAAACAAGACAAATTTGTCTAGGGACGTTTTTTTCATTTTTTAAAAATAGAGCTTACTTTTCGAAATATAAGGAAAGATGTCAAAAAAGTGTGATTTTTACCTTTCTTTTCCAAAATTTGAGTATATATTGGAGAATATCTTCAGTTAGAAATCGAAAAATGAAAAATTTAGAAAACCTTCCCTAGAGAGGACCGATTGCTATCGTAGGAAAGTTCAACCTTACCTTTTACTTCGGTATTTTTTGAGTTATCTTGTCTGAAAATTTGCCAAATTTTGCGAAAATTGAACATTGAGAAAATCAGTGTTTTATTAAAAAAGTGACTTTTCACGCCATTTCAAGCTGTTTCTTTCTCAAATAACTTTACCTTTTAACTTCAAAATTGAGTATGTTGTGCAAGTGATGAAAAGACATCTTTATGCACTATTGAATCAAACCTCCTTTGTCTTCAACTCCAGAAATCAGAAGAAATTGAAATTTTATTTTGTCTAAATTGCTTTGTTTACATTTTCAAATATTATTTTTCGTTTTTCCAAGATGCGTTCGTGCAAAAAGTACATTAAATATGCGCATGCTTCATTACGCAGCAAAAATTCACCACGCGACGCGATGCTGCGCCTTGCGCCTGACGGCGTGTAATGTGCTTAAATTCCCGCCATTAATACCATGTGGTTTTTGTGACTTTAAATGGTCAAATAGCTGTTTTAAATCGGCCAAAAAATACAACTCAGGATTGTCTGCATTGGATAACCTTTGTTGGTAACGATAGAACACAGGTTGATGTTTAAAATGGTGCAAAAATCAGAAATTCGTGTAAAAACAAAAGCACTAGGGTTGACACTATCCTTAATGGGTATTTTAGTTTTAGTTTGAATTATTGATATTTGTCTATGGAGACGGCCCAGGGTGGGTGCGGGAGGGGGTGTCCCCTTGCAATGTTCACTTTTCAAAATACATTTTCTCATTAAAATATGATAGAAATAAGTGTTTCACTTTTTAGTGATAGAGGTATGATAAACAGTTTTTAAAAGGTAAAATATAGCTGATGGTTTTAGTTTTATTTAAAATAACAATATAAAAAGTGGTCATGGAGAATTCATATATAAAGCGGCCCTTGCAATGTTCACTTTCCAAAACACATTTTCTCTTATAATTCATGACCAACCTTTTTATAAAACAAAATCTGAATTGTTTTTAATTTCTCAAACCGAGAGAGGTCCTACACGAAATTTATTTAAACAAGGCGGTTCTTGAACCACAAGTGTCGCCTGGTTGCGCGATCACTTGGTTTATAATAAAAAATTGGCATAGAGACAAAAGCACTGAAGAGAAGTGTTATGTTTTGTAGCTTGAAGTGCATTTCAAAAAGGTAAAACAAGAAAAGGTTAACTGAAATATCTCAAAAATATGCAAATTAGCTAATTAAAATGCATAAATATACAATTAATGCAGCTGAAATCAACATATGATATTGTGGCACCTCACTCTATCACCCTACCAAGTTTGAAGTAAATCGAGCATAGCGTTTAGCCAGCAGAGCATTTTATAAAAGGTTAATCGAAATGTCTGAAAAATATGCAAATAAGCTAATTAGAATTCATGAATATGCAAATAATGCAGCCAAAAGCTAAACATGATACTGTGGCACCCTACCCTATCACCCTATCAAGTTAGAAATTGGGTGTAGCATTTAGCCAGCAGAGCATTTTTAAAAGGTGAACCAAAATGTCTGAATAATATGCAAATAAGCTAATTAAAATTCATGAATATGCAATAATACAGCCAAAAGCTGCACATGATATTGTGGCACCTCACTCTATCACCCTACCAAGTTAGAAGTAAATCGGGCATAGCGTTTAGCCAGCAGAGCAGTTTAAAAAAGGTTAACCGAAATGTCTGAAAAATATGCAAATAAGCTAATTAAAATTCATGAATATGCAAATAATGCAGCCAAAAGCTACACATGATATTGTGGCACCTTACTCTATCACACTATCAAGTTAGAAGTAAATCGGGCATAGCGTTTAGCCAGCAGAGCATTTCAAAAAAGGTTAACCGAGTCATACGGACGGACGGACGGACACACACAGAATTTGGACTAGGATGTGCCTCCATGAACATTCGTTCAGGCAACACAAAAATGGAAATTTCGTGGGTTACAGAGTATTTTCTCAACGTAAGTAGGTATCATTGTCGCAGGAGGGGGAAACGGGCCCCCTGTATCCGCTAATGCTCTCTCTTTCTCTCTCGCTCTTTCTCTCCATCCCCATTTCACTTTCTTTCTCTCCCTCTCTGTCTTTTTCACAACCGCGAGGGCTGAACTTTTATTTTTTAAGGACCCCTTAGGACCCCGGGCCCCCTAGGACCCCGGGTCAATTACCCCCTTTGACCCCCCCCTCTCAGCGGTACTGGTATTACCACACCTGTAGAAGCTGCAAATACTGTCTTTATGTAATAAAATTATGATTTTAATGTTTTTTAATGGAGAAAAAACACACTATTTTTTCTAGCAGAAATTCCTTGGGTTTATTACAGAATGCTTTGCCCTACATGGTTTACATATTTTAGCTTTGAGAAAAAAAATCAACCAAACAAAATAATGTGTAAAATTTTTTAAAACTTTGTTGTAAGCCAATTTAAGACATTGTAAACTAGTAAACAATTTGTCCTTTATAGTGCCCACCTGATATTAGTAACTTTAAGTGCCTTGGAGTGGATTTCACAAACACTTACGAATATGATGCATCACAAAAAGTCAAACGCATCGCAGATAATAAGGATTTCTAACAGTAACTTACGATGCGTTTGCTAAGGATGGGTCGTACGATGGGTTGAAATCTGTGTGAAATCCACCCCTGGGTGCTTACAAGAAAGGATACAGTACAAGGAATCATTTTTATACTTTGGACAAATATATTTGAATTTCTCATGGTGTTGCACCTGGTAACACTGAGTGGTAAGCATAGAATTATAATATAAACCAAGAAGGCAAATTCCTATGTTATTGAATAGGCCAGCAATGTCTTTCACACCTTGGGCCTCATCCTTGTTGTTGCACAAGCACATGCACATAAAATCTGTGTGTTACGTGTTATGCTATCAATATTGTATATTCCAGCTACCCTCCTCATAAGATTTCCTTAAAAACCCAATGGGGTGATGGTTTAGCCGCTGACAACTCGGCCCTGGGACAGGTAGTACTGGATACCAGGATATACCAGTAGCAGGCCCTCAAAGGAAACCTGACCTGTTTTTCTTCCACTTTAACTGAACATTTCTTACTAAACTTGTTATAGCACCCATTCTTTATGTTTGATCGCAGGCCCCTATATTGGCCCTTGGCACCTTTCGAAAAATTGTCCCCCTTGGAAAACTGATGGCTTGTTACGCTGCTGCATGGTGAAGATAGTGTAAAGCATTTGTTGCACTTCTGCTGAACTTGTATGCAACAGAAGATATTTATACCTTCATGATTAATATGGTAGAGTAACATAACCTTGAACGGTGCATAGATGTATAGAAAATATTTCACTGCACCCTCAGCATTTTTTACCACATATACACTGGGTCATGCTTGAAATAGTTCATTCTCCAAAATCATTGGTATGACCGAGTATATTTGTATCTGTCTGTTGGTGTGTTGAGAGGTGAAACTATTACACACTGAAGGTCTGTTCATACTTCACTGCATTGCAGTGCAGTGCTGCAATGCAGCCTACCAAAATCGTTACTGCAATCACTTGCAGTATTTCAATGCAATGCAGTACTGCAACAAAGTTAAAATTATTTTAACTGGCGATGCAGCAAGATGCAGTGGGGTGCAGTCAGTGCTGCAGTATGCAAAATTTCCGCAAGTTTACTGCAACGTACTGCAACCCGTGACCTGCAGTGACCTGGGTTGACCTGCAGTAAATCGATTAGGAGTGCGGCGGAAGTGACGGAACATTGCAGTAAATTTACTGCACAGCAATGCAGTGCAGTGGAAGTATGAACGGACCTTTAAAACAATATGTACTGGGGCAAGCTTAACCCTTGACTACCTGAGGCATTTTTTGTAACACCACATGCAGGGCCATAGCCAGGGGGTGCTATGTACCCACCCAAATCTCCAAAATTCCAAAAAGGGCCACAAAAATGATGTGTGCGAGCGAAGCGAGCTAGAAAAAAATAGGGTTTTTTAGGCTTTTTTGGTTACAAAAGGGCAAAATTTGGGCAAAAGGTCCACTTTTGCCAAATTTATGCCCCCTCTATTGTGAAAAGTTCCACATTTTGGGAAAAAGGTCCACTTTTGAAAAAATCTGCACCCCCCCAGAAAAATTCCTGAACACATGTGAAGGGGAGTGGTACCCTTTGATTTTTTCTTATTGAACATCCGAGTCCCATAGATTTGGTACCACAGGATAGCTTACTAAAATAAGTGCAATCATTGCCATTATGATTTCATAGTCATAAGTTCAGGAAATATGAAAATACAGAATATAGGGGGGGACAATTTACATTTTACAATATTACTGGTCAAAAAACATCATTAAATGCTCTGTGTATGTAAAAGTAGTCATTTCCCACCGCGTAGAGCCAAAAACACATGAAAATCAGATATTACTAACTTTTTGGTGTAAAATTTAATTTTCCCTATTCTACACTGTGCATCTATCGAAATTGACAGTTTTGCTGATATGCGAACTTTATAACATCATTCTGATGTAATGCTAGGCATGTTGGTACTCATTTTGGTATCAATGGAAAGAGGACCACCATAGCTATCTATTGGTATCAAAATCATGTGTCTGTGATATTTTAGCATTGTACTAGGTATGTCAGTACTTCTCTCTTAAGGGGAGGGAGATAGTTGCCACACCCTATCCATCACTTTGGAATCACCCTGTACTTTACCTATACCCAGGTGGGTATTTGTTTTTGCATGAAAAGGAGTGTAAAATGTCACTTGACAATTACATTAAATCATTTAGCAGCAGAAAATGGGATTTTAGTAGGGTGAAAAAGAAAAAACTAGAAGGGAGTTGGTACAGATATTTCAGTCTGACAATTCTTGTTTTGGAATTAAAGATTATTGCCATAACTGCTCAATTACAAAGTACTTACATGTACTAACCATTGGTTTGAATAAATGTGCATTTTTGTATGCACAGGTGTTTGACCCTCTGCAAAGTGCCTCTGATTTTTAGAACAATTTTAAGTAGTGGCAGCACATTTTTTGTTAAATTTTATTGCAAATTGTTTTGCCGATCAGAATATATGGACATCTGTCTGTCAAATTGAAGATAATTTTGTACAGTGGAGCTAAGACTAGAGATTAACCGATATTTGTATCGGACATTGGATCGGGGGCACGATTCTGCAAAATCGGCAAAAAATTGGACTGGTATAAATTTGTCAGAGGCTACAGATTCTCAGCCGATGTACTCAATGAATGAAAGGGACAAAGTGTAATGGGTATTTTTCAGTTTTAGTAGAAAACATGAGATCAAGAGTTGCCAAAAAAGGTAACCTTTTCCTCCGAAATTCCTCATTCGGAACATAAGCAAATGTGGCTGCACAGATTTTGTTGATTATAACCATAGACATAAATTCCTAACTTTAGAATTTGCACTCGGTGCGATCTTTAATTTATGGGGCAAATCGTCGGATCGGAGCGGTGGATCGCGAACAAAAAACAATTGGCCAAAAAAATACAAACAAAAAATTGGCCATTGGATCGGCCCAGAGGAAATCCCGGATCGGTTAATCTCTAGCTAGGAAATGGTGAAATTGAATCACAAGGCGGTTATCGAACAACACGTGTCGCCTGGTTTGCGGCGATCATTGCTTTATGATGAAGTTTTGGGCAAATGATGATTAGAAAGCGAACAAGCACTGGAGAGAAGTGTTACAGTTCACATGGGGCACAAAGGTCACAGAGTCACCAGGTCACATGAGGTCACCAAGGTTCACATGGGTCACCCCACCCGCCCTACCCCAACCTTCCCCCGACGCACCATCACCCTTCCCCCGACGCACCCTCCCCTCCCTGACAAAGGTGCATGAGGTCACAAGGTCACATGGGGTCACAAGGTCACATAAGTCACAAGGTCAAAAGTTCACAGTCACCAAGGTCACACAAGGTCACCGAGGGTCCCATCCCAACACCCCACCCTGTCCCCTCCCCAACACCCCACATGCCCCCTCCCTCCCCAAACACCCAACCCTTCCCCCTCCCCAACACCCCACCCTTCCCCCCCCCCAACACCCCACCCTTCCCCCTCCCCAACCACCCCACCCTTCCCCCTCCATATGTTCAAACACACAAGAGTAGGTATAGGGTTTTGCATGTAGCTAAGGAATTTTGCATAAAATCGACTGGTTACCAATGTAGCGATTCCGCAATTACGCATATTCATAGCTTCATTTGCATAACTAAGACGCATTGTATAATGAACTTTCAAATGGCAAAGATGCGCACCATACGGGTTTTCGTTGCAGTGAAGGGAAATTTTGCATTATCCGATGTACCGTTTCAAAAATATAGCGATTTACGCTGATTTGTGCAATTAATAGCCTCATTTGCATATGTAATTTGTTCGAAATAGGCCCAAACACTAATCAGGTCAAGAACTCTTTAACCCGCTTTCCTTCCACAAGTTAAATCATTATACGCCTTCGGAACTCCAGGATACTTGCACACAAACCTTGCGGGGAAAGGGTGAGCATTTTGATTGGCCAATAGAAAGCTAATTAATAGTCATGAATATGCAAAACATGCAGCCAAAAGCTAAACATAAGATTCTGGCCACCTCACTCTATTCACCCTACCAAGTGTGAAGTAAATTGAGATTAGGGTTTAGCCAGCAGAGATTTCAAAAAAGGTTAACCGAAGTCTGAAAAATTATGCAAAGAAGATAAGTACAAAGTCAGATATGCAAAAATGGCAGCAAAAAAAGTACACATAATATTGCGGCCCTCACTCTATCATCCTATCAAGTTTGAGAAATCGGGGGTGATAGCGTTTTTTTAGCCTGAAGAGCATTTTTAAAAAGGTTAACCGAAGTCCTACGACGGACGGACGGACGGACCATACGGACGGAAACAAAAATTTGGAACTGTATGCTGCCTCAGAACATTGTTTCAAGCCGACACAAAAATGGATCCTGCTGATTGGCCAAAATGGACACTGAAGGCTGATTTTTTGAGCCACAATCAGCAAACATGGTAAAGATTCAGGTGATGATTCAGGGCTAGAGCTTGAAAATTTAAAAACAGGCATTTCAACTGGCTGATGAATCATACAGAGCAATTACATCAAAATAACTGTATGAAAGGTAGGTAGTGCATACGCATGTACTATACTTTGTTCATCACCAAATAGGCAAGACTCTTCACATCACGAATTGATATAGAATAGTACAGGCACTGCAAGCAACACTACTGCAGCAGACGCAGTGCGTGATGTGGGGCAGTGGATGATGCAGTGGGGCACGCTTGTGGCAATAGGCTAACACATAAAACTGAATTACTTTCATGCGCAGACAAACAAAAGACGAATTTTCATAAATGGACAGAAATTACAACAGAGCGGTCTATATGGGGCATCGCGATACAACTAATTCCCTCTTATCATCAAAATACAATATCAGAATCAACTGACATTTTTAGAAATAACTTTTTTCTAGAAGATATCTAGTGAATCATAAACAAAAATATATATGTGCTAGGATCACAAAATGCACCTTTAATACTGCTTTGGTTCAGTGCACACCCAAATACACATATAGTTAAAGTGACTCAACTGGAACACAAAAGTTGGCTTTATTTTCCTATTATTTATAGTATACTTTTCTGGCTGAACTATTCAACATTTTCAAATCAACATTACTGAAGTAAGCTTACAACATAACCTGTGCAATAGATAACTCACAAACACTGAATAAATGTGAATGCATGCAACCACACTCATGTGGAAGTAAATTTTTCAACCAGTCCAGTTTAGGTTTTTTTTATAAATTTTTATGGTACATTTCAAGTGCTTTCCATCTCAAAACCTCAGTATGTGTATCTTTTTTGTGAGGGAAAATGTATTTTTTGTATTTCCCCCTCTATATCCCAATCTTCAAAACATTTGCAGAGTATTTAAATCACACTGGGTGTTCTAGCTTCTTCAAAATGTCAGCCATTTTTGTTAGGGGTCAAAATGGGTTCTACAGGGGGTCAAAATTAGAAAATGTTTCTATCTTTTTGAAAAGTATACAAAATTAATCATCTGATCATACAGAATAAAAAATATAATAGTTTGCCCTATCTCTGACCTTCCATAAGTACACTATGACCAAAAATGTAAAAAGGTCAATGCACTTTCTGTCAAGGGTCGATTATAAGGATAAACAAGTGCTTTTCAGATCACTGGTATCACCTGATGTGTAGATCCCACATCTTTCACACAGCTTTAACATTAAGCCCACTCACAACTTGACCTCATATGAAATTTGACCTTGGAAGGTGACCTTTGACCTCAGCCCTATATACAGATTCCCATATTACATCAGTGACTCTCATTTGATAACAGCTGGACTTCAACTTTTTGAATGTCTTTTCTGACTACATTAGACAAAAATGTACTTGATAAAACCATGAATTTTACAGCCTGGGAATCCATAGGGTTTAACATGTAGCTGTTTTAAATTGTGCATTAAAGAACTACTTAAAATGGTAAAAAATCACAATTAATACCTCTCAATATCCCACTATACACTACACATCACCAATTTTGAGGCAGATTGGGAGATTTTGTGGAAACAGAAGGTCCAAGGGTGCTAAATTTCATTACATCACTATTCCAAGACAGCATGACATTGACAAAAATAATATTACATATCCCGTGCTTGTTCATGCAATACAGAAAAATATCTATGGTTGGGTGCCGCATCAGATGAGGCCGTAACAAATATATCATTTAATACTAGACATGAATATTCTAAGTATTAAGCCTAAAGTAGATTAGATTAAAATTTTATCTGGATTAGCACAACCACAGTGGATCAAGTCTGGCATCTAGGCCAAGCACTTTACAAGTAGAAGCCTCTAGGGCATAAAGTAGACAAGGCCTATCTCCACAGAGGTCTACAAAGTACAAACCAACAAGTTGGCACTAATTGCACAGCAATATAAACTAAAGGTCCGTTCACACTTACACTGCACTGCAGTGAGTTGCATTGCCCGAACTGCAGTCTCTGCCCAAGATGCTGCAATGCAGTACTGCAACAAAAAGTTAAATTCATTTTAACTTGAATTGCAATGGGTTGCATCATGTTGCAGCAGAAAGTGACCGATATATCGGCAGTGCAGTAGCACTGCACTGCATTGCAGTATGAACGGACATTTTGTCATTATAGACTTCAGCTGCCATTCCAAATTCCCCAAAAGACCAGGGGTTGATTTCACAAAGACTGCAATTACGACGCATCGTAAACCCATCTTAAGTCAAACACATCGCAAGTAATAGTGATGAGGTAGTCCAACGCTCCAGTCCCTCCCAGCACAGTCTTTTTGAAATTCTTCAAAAATTAACTAAAAAACCATAGTCATTTAGGAGGCCATCTTAAAATCCACTGAGTTATGTGTTGTAACCTATATAGAATCTACCACAGGTGTTAGGGTTAATGTTTGTCTGTATCCATTCAATTGTACCCTTCTTGAACTATCGAATACATGTAAGATATGTTTGAATCTAAAATCTCATCTCCTGCTCCTGCACATGTGATGACATCAGAGGGAGGTTCCTTGATCATACTATGAAAAGATACCCTTTCTCTTCTTCAGATTATTGTAGTTTATCACTATCATTGTATTTTGACTTAGTGTTCTGCTTTTCGTTGGTTTTATGTGAACCTTTTTAACAAGTTGATATCACTGTATTGAAGCAGACTTCATACTGTCAATCTCTCAGTCATTTAGTTGCCCTGGTGCATGTGTTAAGCCATGAAAAATGACCCACAGATCAGGTGCTACATATGTGTGAGAGCGACTAACAATGGAGTGATTGTAAGAAAGTTGGGACCTGAAGTCTTTCATCAGCCAGTATACTATAGATTGTACAAGTTACAACCAATATTAAGAATGCTAAATAAAAGTTTTCAGATGAGAGTGAGACAATTTGTGTCATCAGCAAGCAGTATAAATAAAGATGACAGGATATAAAAAGGTGAAATTGACATGAGAGGAAACAGGAGTGGACAGAGGATGGATCATTGGGGAACACTATGTATGACTGGAAGAATGAAGAACAAGCATTAATCAAAGACAATGGTCTTCTCCCATGAAATAGAGTACTACATGTACAGAGTATAAATCACACCCACTTACCCGGAGGTGCAACAAGAACATTAAATGAGCAAGAGCCTCGGTTTCCAGCACCATCTTGATACACGTAAGTAACAGAAGTTGGAATGCCTGCAGTAAAGAATGATACTCCTGAGGTGTGGGTCCTGCTAACCAAGGTGGGGAGAACATTTGAGTTGTCACTGACTACAGGTTCTGACCATGTGACAACTTTTCCTGATTGTCCGGGTGCAGCCATGTCAGAGACATCACCGGGGCACACTACAACTGGAGATTCTGTATCTGTAGTAAAATGAATGTTCAAGTGTGGATTTGAGTTATGTTTAGTGAGGTATGCCACAATTCTCTTGACATTTTTATTTCCCCTCCGATAGATATAATCTTTTGTTGTATTAATTATTAATTCTCACATAATTTTCTTCGAAAGTAGAACTGATTTGAAAAACTGAATGTTTAAATTTCATATTTTGAGATTATTGGAACAGATTGTCTTACTAACATCAGCGAGCAAATATAGTATCTGAAATGGACAGAGTTTTTCACCATTATTAATTAACTTTGGGAAAGACAAAACCTCCTATTAAGCAATAGCCTTTTTCATTTAACAGTTGGTAATTTTAGTGCCCACAAAGGATACAGTTTGGCCATTCCTAGAGGGGTAAACCTGATGAGCATTTCTATAGGGGTAAACCCCTTGAGTATATAACATATCACTATTACTAAATTGTGGGTCCTGCATCAATAATGGGTCAAAAAGGTTCCTTTGGACCAGAGTTAGGAGTGCACATGTAACTTACGTAATAGGTTACATCACAAACAGAGATGTAACAAAGTAGTCCCATTTCCTGAAAATCCCAAATTTGAACCGACGGCAAGGCCAAATTTTAGCATAGCATCCGGTGAAGCTCCAGGGAACATATTTTTTACATGAGTTTAGGGTACAAGACCCCTTCTCTAAAATAAATTGAAACTTAAACTTGGGTTTTTGATGTAGTTCTACCTTTATCATGAACACTTTGATCTCAGAAATTGAAGAAAAAATAAAAAGTAAAAAAAATGTACATTTATAGAATTCTTTTACTTATGGCCAGAAATCCAGAAATTTCCGGAAAAGTTACATCTTTGCACAAATAAGAATTTGGCTATGTAGCTGAAATTTAAACCCTAATGCACACCACTGGCGAGCAAACTGGGTTTTTAATGCATTCAGTGTTTTTGTGTCGGCCATGTTCCCCTCTGTGGAAGCTTGCGGAGAAGAAAACTGCTTGTCTATGGCAAAAAAAAAAAAAAAAAAAAAAAAAAAAAAAAAAAAAAAAAAAAAAAAAAAAAAAAAAAAAAAAAAAAAAAAAAAAAAAAAAAAAAAAAAAAAAAAAAAAAAAAAAAAAAAAAAAAAAAAAAAAAAAAAAAAAAAAAAAAAAAAAAAAAAAAAAAAATGACATTCGGGAAAAATAAAATTGACACTGTCACAGGCCTATAGTCCATAACTGAGAGCCCTTTGAAGGTACTGAAACTTGCTAAAACTCAAGAGCTTCCGGGGGCGTTGCCCCCTGGACCCCTGCCAGGGGCAAGTATAGATCATTTGCTTGATGATAATGAAATAATGAGAGCTCTCTGAAGGCACTCAACATATTAAACTCGAGAGCATGACGGAGGCTCCGCACCCTGGAATCCCACCAGGGGCAATAATTATAGCATTCTGCTCATGGATTGAGAAAGAGATCTCCGAAGGAACTCAATCTAGCTAAAACCCGAAAGCTTTGGGGGCTCCGCCCCCTGGACCCCCACCAGGGGCAATTAAGTATAGATCATTTTCTTCATGATAAGAGATAACTGAGAGCTCTCCGAAGGCATTCAAACTTGCTAAAACCCGACAGATTCCCAGGGCTCCACCCCTGGACCTCCTCCAGGGGCAGTATAGTTCATCTGCTTCAAGAAAATGAGATACCTGAGAGCTCTCCGAAGACACTCAAACATGCTAAAACCCGAGAGCTTCCGGGGGCTCTGCCCCCCCTGTAAGGGGCTTTGCCTAGGGACCACATTAGTGGCCCTAAGGTGAACTCCTGGATCCCATCCATTTTTGCTCACGTTATGCACTGGGGGGGGGGGGGCGTCCACATTAACATCTTGCCCCGGGTGCCACATCCACTAGCTACACCACTGCCATAACCCACTCCTACTTTTGACAGAAATTGTAAGTTTGGAATCTTATAATTTGATTTTTGCAGTTCTAAGAAAGGGGGCTATGGCCATTTTTTTTAGTAAATTACCTCAGAAGAGAGAATGATTTAGCCTGTACTACCATTATAGCGGGTGCCAAATTCTCTGCACCTGTCAAGTACTTTGCTCACTGTGCCCATTGTTATGTAGTGGGTTATTTAGGGAAATCATGGAGTTTGTTCATTAGTGTTGTGAACTTTATGTTATTCCTAACTGGGATCACAATAATATTTGCCATCATTAAAAATATTTGATTCTTTGAGTTATTTGAGATATTACAATGTATATTGACTAAAATGTAGAATTAAACAAATTGACGTTTGTACACAAGTCTGTTGACCTTTGACCTATTTTGACCCATTGCGATCCATACCTTTGTAACTATACATCACAGACATATCAAAATTGAACTTTTTCAATTGAAAATTTTGAAGTACTTTTCAAATTAAATGGAGCATTTTAAATATTTTACCCTTAATGAACTTTGACTGTTGATTTGAAAAAATCCAAAAATTTATCCACAGCTGATATTATTCAGCACATAAAACTTTTCATCTGTTGCAAGTTTGGTGCTTGTCCATGAAACTAGCAATTCGGGCCAAAATGTGCCTGAAATTGCTCCACTAAAGTGGGATTGTTTACATGCATCAGAGAGATAATGTCTTCTTACAATAAACCTTTTGACAAAGTGGTGTCATTATGCACTTATTTGTATTTTTACCATCTAGGACTTACCAGCAACACTCCATCTCATCCGAAATCCAGCTTCTTCCACATTCTTGTCCGTTAACAAGTACACCCATACTGTATCTGAGAAGATGCTGAACGGTGCTGGCACTTGGTTGCCATCAAAAAAATACTTGTCAGGTGGTGATGATGCTCCATCTAATTGTGCAAAGGCAAACTGCAGCCCACTGCCAACATAAAGTTCATCTTTAGGCCTTTCAATTTGGAAAGGGGCATCAAAAGTAAATCTAATTTCTGTAGCACCAGGTATGTAGAGGAGGTACAGCCCACGGTATCCTGAGGTATAATTGCTCGGATAGTTAGGGGATTCAAAATAGCTAGGCTGTCCAGCGGAGGGTGTTCTGCAGATCGATCCATAGCAAGTCTGAATATATTGATTATCTGAGGTGAAAAATTATAACAAATGTAAAATTAAAAAAGATAAGTAGATACAATGCCTGCCGTCATGGTTTGTGAATGATAGGCCTCATATGACCTTTGACCTTGATATGTGACCATTGAACTCATTAACAAATGAGGGTTTCCATGTAATATCCATAAACCAAGTTTGGTTCCAATTGAACTTCACCTTTTCAATTTTACATTTTCAGCCTATCTTACAACTTGACCTCACATGACTTTTGACCTTGGTATGTGACCTTTGAGCACATCAACAAATGAGAGATCCATTGTTGCACATATGACTAAAGTTTGGTTTAAATCCATCAAAGTATGCAGATATTACAGGCAAATAAATGTTAACGCTTTTTCACAACAGACTACAACAAAAAAAAAAAAAAAAAAAAAAAAAAAAAAAAAAAAAAAAAAAAAAAAAAAAAAAAAAAAAAAAAAAAAACAGATTCTTGGCAAAATCAGAGATTTGAGGCAAAAAATCACCAAATTTGGGCAAATATCAGCAATTTGGAGCCAAAATTTGTTTAAACTTTTGCCCCTTTTTTCCCGCCAGAAAAAGAAGTCTGATGCCGCCACTGCCATTTTGGCATGGAGCACTCACTTATTTTTTGTTCTGTTGATATCCATCAACATTTCTATATCATAACACATATCTGTGTTCATATAAAATGTTACCTTCGATGAGCGTCACATTCCTACTGAGGGTTAAATGGGGTATCTCATGATTTAATAGTGTCATATCTGAACTCACCTCCCCCTTATCAAAAAAGGTTGAGATTTTTACAACATATGAACCAGCAGCCAAAGTATTTTAGGTGTCTCTAATCTTACATGCCAATTCATTTTTTCAATAATTTGTCCATAAAATGAAAAAAAAAAAACAGTGTAGCTAATCTGGCTCTGATGCAAACATCTATAACACACACATGTGCATGCACATGCACACATATGCACACACACAAAAAAAAAAAATGCCATCGGAATCAATTGGAAATTGGAAAATAAGCCTTTTTTTTAAGGATGACCCATTTTTTTTCACTATCTGATCCTTAAAATTTGTTTTTGGATTGATTTCTGTCATGAACCACATCTCCAAACACACAAATTAAACGCAACCCACCCCCTTGGAAAAGTGGCCCACATAATGTCATTAATCGTAAGTTAACCTTTTACTGAACCCTGCAGGGTTATTTACCAAGCAGCATGAACCTGCATAAAAACTAATTGCACACTTGATAAGCAGCTCAAATTGGCATATGTCATTTAGGCCAAGAAAAAAAACAAGTTTGTCTCAGAAGGTCGCGCACATTTTGTTATAAAATTGGATTGATTCAGCCCAAATTTATTGGTCGAGCTATGAGTTGCCAAAATATTTTAAAACTCGTAGAGAGACCAATAAAACATTGGGCGCAAATCATCCAATTTTATCATTATCATGCGTAGGATCCGATATTATCGTGTATCGGACACCTCAATTGGTCTTTCACCGCATAATTTTTTTTTTAGATTTTTACTCATTTTAATTTTTTTTTAAATTCAGAAAAAAATGCAAATTTGGCTGCAAAGTGGCCGAAAAAATGAAAAAAGAAGGTCAAAAATGCAATAATTTTATTTTTAAAAAGCATTTTTTAAAGGGGGATGGACCGATTTAAGTCTATAAATTCTTCATCTTGATAGAATGGCCTTCACCCCAAAACCCCATCTGTAAAGTTTCGCGCCGATATTTCAACCCGTTTTTAAGTTAGAGCTAAAAATGTGATTTTGTAATCCCCATAGAGTACTGTGTAAAATTATTATTGGTCAAAGAAAATGAGGCATATTTTCACTCATAACATCCAAACCAAACATCCTTTATCCCTATGATTTCACAGGGTAAATGAGAAAAATAGTAGCTTTCTTCTGATACCAAAATTTTGACCACTTCCGGTAAATCTGGGGTCCATGGGGACGAGGCTATTAGCGATTGGGCCATGGACCTTTAAGGAGCATTTTTCTAAAAAAAAAATATTTCACATTGCCATTTTTCACATTTCTTCTGAGACAAACTTGGTTTTTTTTGCCTTCCCTGTTCTTACTATTTACATCTCCACAGCCTAATTATTGACCGGCACCAAATGTGCTATTTCACATTGGTCAATAAAATAATCTGTAAAATCCTGAAATAGTGTATCAACCCCCCAGGTATCAACCCACAACAACATATAAAAACTATATTGACTGGCACTAATCAACACTGACACTCAGTAATTTATCAAATGGAACTCTGAGAGCCAATGAAAATCTTCTTCTGTTATTACATGTAAATTGGAATCAGCTGCTTTTAAGAGGGATTTTAAAGGCCCAAATGTGGTGCCAGACATTGGCTGTCAACCTTAATAAATTCAGCCACAGCTCATAATGAGCCCAAATCAGCATATTCTCTGTTTGTCGTCTGTTGTGAATAATCAAAGTAGTAAACAACTATAAGCTGATTTGAAAGATTTAAGGTGTTTGCGTCGTCAGAGAATCTATTGATGAAATTCGCTTAAATTAACATATATATTACTTTAAAGTGTGTAGATAACAAATCTTGAAAAAAAATTAGGGGGTACGGTACTCAATTTTGAGCTATGAATGGTTTAAAAAGGGCATGTTTCGCCCAAAGTTACTACAGTAGTCTATGAGAAAATTAAAATTTGCACCACATTATGCATTATAGTGAAAAAATGATTCGATAGAATTTTTTAATTTTCACTTATGTTCAGGGTTTTGATGAAATCTTCAAAAATGTAATAAAAATAGGGGGTGCCAGGATTATTTTTCCAGATAAATGGCAAATAATGTCAAAAAATACGTCTATTTTGGCACTGGGCGTTGTCAAATTTTGGCACTGGGCGTTGTCAAATCCGAGACGCATATATGCACCATTGGTGCATACCATCTCGTTGATAAAAGCGTGATCTAATGCTAGTTTTCGCTTAACGGCCAGACGCTTCTCTTGTGGCCATAACAAAATGGAAATCTGTTTACTTTTCTGGATTTTGTTCACAGACTATAAGGTCTTCTCTAAATCATTTTTTAGCATTTACCAAAATAACATTGTCAAGAAAAAGTAGGCCTATGAGGGCTTTACCATATGTAAAAGTGAGATAGCTTGAAATGCATGGGGGGGGGGGGGGGATTTTCATGTTTGTTCACACTCAGTTTTTAATTTATTGTTGTATAAATTGTCTGAGTTTGGTTCAATGTATATGGGAATTTACTAAATCTAAATTATGAATTATTAATCAACTTTATTTTTATTTATTTATTTATTCATTCATTCATTTAAAGTTCTATGGTTGTGTTATTATGTCAATAAATCTCCCGAAAAAAATGTTAGGGATCTGCCGCACAGGGCGCTGAACTGAGAACTGGTGTAAGCGTCTATATAGCAAACGTAAATTTGACATACTTGAGTCCTTTTGAGTAAAATTACATACAGCAAAGGGTCAACGGGTTCCTAATTTTCAGCTAACGATGTAAAATTTGGGTAGAATTTATGCATAATGAGTAAAAGAAAAGGGGCAGATTTCATAGGCCGGTTGAGGGTTTACAGGGTTTAACTGTCAGAAAAAGAGTCCCGAAAAGGCAACACCTGGGCCTGGGGCTTCTCCGCTGCACACACCCTACACCATCCCTTCCAGGTCTATGTCCCTAATAAAGAACCAATCTTTGTGGGGTTCTTTGTAGAACCAAAAAGGTTCTGTGGCCAAGAAAATGGTTCTTTGTAAAATCTTAAACTCTAGCACCTTTAAAGGTATGTTAATAAAGCACCCTTCAGCGGTTCTTTGGTAGAACAGAAAGAACACATTTTTTTGGCCATGAACAGATTTTAGAACCAAAGCGTTATCACTGCCTTTCAAGTTGCTTAACTTTTCAAAACATACGTAAACAGATACAAAAGAACCTTGAAGGTTCTCGTAGAACCTTTATGGTATAGAACCTTAGCAGTGCTTAGGGTGCTAAATATGGGACAAAAAAGGTGGTTATAAGTTGAATAGGGCTGGTATCGACAAGGCTGTTGTCGACAAGGTTGGTGACAATGCATTTTCATGTCATTGGCGACAACCAAGGAAATTTGTCGACAACAAATATTCATGGAGGAGCCGTATCACTTTTGTAACCAGCCTATTCCAGCAATCAAAATAATTGTAATTTCAACTGCCAACTGACTTTATGGAATCTTGAATTTAAACCATACTTTTTACTTTCACCCCCAGTAACCTGTTCCAATAAGGAATTCTAACAAATCTGTGAAAATAGTTTTGTTATATATATCATTGATAAATAGCCCAATGACCTCTAGAAGTTGGTCCACTTTTGGTAGAAATAGTTCAACCAACCTCCCAATGGGCCGGGCTAGTTAAGTGTGGCGTTGAAAGAGTCAAAGTGAGGTAATTTGTTTTCCATACAAGTGCTCAATCTAAACTTTTGTGTGCTTTCAAGTATAATAAAAACAAAATTGAGAATTGGCATTCAAAAGATTGTCGACAATTGTCACCAATATGATTTACCAACATGTCGACAAAGAAAACACAAACCGATACCAGCTCTAAAGTTGAACCATTTTTTTTGTATGAGTGTTTTGACATTTTTCACATCCTTCCCATATCTAATTATTATATGCCTATCTCTGATATTTCTACGATGCGTCGGACTTCAACGGGTGCCTGATGGACGCTGGTCTCTGCGTTTGTTTGAAGTTAGAGACTGTTCAGTCCTGTTAATTTCTGACATTAGCGAATTTTCTTTTAAAGAATATGTTCTTTTTCCGCTCAACAAAACATTTTTTATTATGGCGTAAAGAAAGGGCATGGTCAACTCTGTCTTTTGCGCTTTCATAACACATCGCATTTGTACGCGCTGAACAAACAAGTTGTCCGCGAAATCTGCATGTGCGCCTTTCACAGATTCAAGCAAGGCGCAAGGTAAAATTTGAAATATGCATGCGTAATAGCCGAGCTAAGTTCTCTGACGATGCAAATACCTTAAGAAACATGACCTACATAGATATTTTGTAAATATATATTCCTTTGTTACACTCTTACCATTTTTCAAACAGAAATAATATTTAAATAAATGATCCATGCATTACTAGTGTTGCTGTACATGTAGATCCTATTTAACCTTTCACACAACTTTAGCATTTAGCCCATCTCACAGCTTGACCTCAGATGACCTTTGAATATGGCCTTTGACCTCATATTGCTTTAATGACCTGAATTTGGTTGCAATTGAACTTCAACTTTCAATTTTTTTTGGGGGGGGGAACAAGTCATGTGGGTGTGAAAGGCTTGACTAAAGAGCATTTTGAATTTCCCCCAATGCCCCCTTGGCACTATCACTGATGATAGTTCCACAGTCAAGTCAGCCATCAACAGGTACACAGAAAATGAAAGACCTTTACAGCATCACAAGGATATGTTACTTGGTCTATAAAGTCTGTCAAGTAGAGGCAGTACATAGGTCAATCAAATACATTTATAAGTGCTATGCATCCATGTTTATAAAAATGGCAAAAAGGTTGGACTTTGCATGAGCATGCAGCATGAACACCATTTTGACAAAAAGGGTTTACTTCAGATTAGGCAAAAAAAAAGGTTTGTCTCAAAGCTGACGCGCGCGTTTGTAAAGTTCGTGGTAAATTCAAAAAAAATTTTGCGGAACTTTTTTTATTTTTTTTTCAAACAAAAATTGTTGAACTCCGATTTTTGTTGAAAACTAAACACCCGATTCAAGCGATCTGCAGCTCTCGGCACTGAACTATATTCATGCCTGCCAACTAGTACGGTTTCGCCGTATTTTGTCCGTTTTCCGAGTTCCTAAAGTGCTTAAAAACGTACGAGTACGATTTCTGAATATCTCAATCGACTTGAAAAGTTATTAAATGACCAGTTAATGAAGAGTTATAGTCTCCTGAAGTCATCAAAATGCATCAGAAGAAAATGAAAACTTATATGATTTTACTCTCAATATAATTGTTTGTCGCCACTTTTAAGTAAAATACTGAAAAGATATAATATCTAGAATAGATCCATGCCTCTGATCAGCTCCTAGGTGACCACCTAACTACCAGACCTTTGTTGTGGTTTGGGTCAGTCCAGTTATCGTATCATGTGTTTTGAACAGAGGAACTTTGATATTTTATGAGTGAGCGAATGGAGTTTGGAATAAAAAAAAATAAAAATAAAAAGTGAAAATTGCGCGTACCGCATTAGTTCTCAAAACACTCATCAGCTTTGAGACAAACTATATTTTTTTTTGGCCTTAGTTGAAGTAAAATAGCAGTTTTAAGACCTCAACTTATGATTAGGTTTGTACCATATTCATATAGGGTATGATTATAATAATAATAATAAATTGTTCTTATAAGGCGCAAAATCTTCCGAAGAACTCAGAGCGCACAGCAACATGAAAACACACACACAAAAAAACCATTAAATTTGTGAATCAGGAAAAGCTTGATGAAAGAGATGAGTTTTCAACTTTTTTTTTTAATTGAGAGAGCATGGGGATATTGCGAAGGGTGTTTGGAAGTGAATTCCAAACGACCGGGGCAGCAAAACGAAACGAGCGTTCACCGGCTGTCCTAAGGCTAACTCGAGGAATTTTGAGCAGTTTTTCGGTGGAAGATCTAAGAACGCGGGAAGGTTGATAGATACACAAAACAGCACCTGGAGTTGAAATTTCAACATTTGGTTTATCTCTATAACTGGGAACCTGGGCTAAAAGTAGCCCAGATTCACTTCAGCAGTTTCATTGTTTTAGCGCAGTGAAGCTATTACTAAAGCTAGAGAGACATACGCAATTCTGGCCGGAACATGCCTTTGATTTCTATACATAATGTCTCGCCCTAGGCTGTTTTTCAATGAAACTGTAACCCGATATCTGCTGGTCTGCCCACAAAAGTGAGTTGGCTGTATGTCACAACTGGCCAATCTTTACAGCTAAAATCCTTGGTAAATGGTTAAGCCATTTAGGGTCTGCTTCAGAAGGGTTCATTTACAAGCATGAAGTGATTGATCCTTCAAGCTAATTCTTTTTTTTTTTTTCAAAATGCATCCATGACTGTCAAGAAAGGGACCATTTCAAAATATACGGTCAACATTTTAATGCAAATGTATGAACGCGCATATTTCAACAATAGGGCGGTTCAGATGCCGTGTGCAAGGCATGCATGTACTTGTACTTGCAATGTGGAATTCCACATTTTGCAAGTATGCATATTGCACAGCTGTTTGACCCCACACAAACTGTCTTTTATTTTAGAACAATTTTAAGCAGTGGCAACACAATTTTGACAACTGGTATAAGTAGGGACATGCAAGAGCTATCATCTCTGCAAAAATCAGACAAAATCCATTGCGGGAATCTTGCCATACAGGCCTACAAAGGTTATGATTTGTATGTTATAGCGCCCTCTATATGCCCATTTTCCATAGAAAGACGTGGAAAACTAGATTTTGAAGAAAAATCGTATTTGCCTGCAATGAAATTTCGTAAAATTTACACAGAATGTAGTTAGTGAACTAAATATTACAAATCAGTTGTCAAAAGTTTGTCGCCGACGATAATTTTTGTTTTATTCTAGTTTTGTCATAATAAATGAGACTTTTAAACAGCTGTGATTGGCTATTATTGCATATATGGCATCTATAAAAAATAATGCAAGTAAACTTGTGCTATCCCCCAGCAAGATGGCAGTCTTGAACATGACTCAGATGATCTTTGACCTTGATCCATGACCTTTGACATCATCCACACATGATTGAACCCCTATTGCACCTTAACCAAAAGTCTGGTGTAAATCGGACTTAAATTTTTTCGAAGGAGACGTGAAAATCAAAAACCTAACCAAACTGGAAAACACACACACACACATACATACATACGGACATGTGCGTTATCGCAAATCCCCCTCTCCTTTTCAAGCCAGGGGGATAAAAATGGTGCGCACGCAGGGTGAGTCCCCATCTCTCTGTCTTTGGCATTTGGGCCAGACTCCATCATGATGTTGCTGCGTGGGGGGTTCGCCACTCCTGCCACACAGCCAGTCCATTTTGCATTCCCAGCATATGCCCATTTACTACTGTCTGTTCAATTAACTTAGATGTCCTGGTTTTTGTTGATTATTTCAAAAAATACGCACGTTCGAAATCACGAAAAGAAAGTTGTTGGTATCTTTGGACCTAAGACGTTTTTTACATGACAAAAGGAATGGGGTAAATTAAACCTCCAAATCTATTGAAATCTGGGTATTTTACCCTCGTTTTGAAAATGAGCGAATAAAGGTTCGGTACATTAGTAATTATGTTCTGTGGAAGGTTCCATTGACTCCACTTTGTAGGTAGTAAAAGTTGTTGGAGGAGGAGATGATTTACGATCAATATTTTCCACCATGGTATGAAATGAATAATGAAATGAATAACTTTGTTCCGGGCTTTGTTCAACAGGATCAAATCCGAATCGTTGTTATTTGCACTGAATTTTTGCAATACAAATGAGATTATATCCAAGGTTCCACACAGCATTAACTTGAATGGACGGCGTTACGGGAGAGCTGTATGATTCTTTTGTTCATAACCATTGAATAAAAACAGACAGGACCTCTATTAAAAGTACGATGTATCAGTATTTCAATGATGCATTTATATGCCCAAGCACGCTCAAACACCTGAAATCAAAGCAAGGTCCACGAATCAATAATTGTTCGTAACATGCTTTTTAAGCGCCCCTAATTCGTGAATGGGTCTGCCATAAAAGTTTCAGAGTCAAAAGTCAATATTCACCTAGATCCAGTTTGTTGTCGTTTGCAAATAAAATTCAGAGAAAATTGAAAAAAATTCAAAGAAGAAATATGTTTTTAAGTTGGAGCCCAATGATCTTGTTGAGTCCAATGATAAATAACAATCTTTCTTTCATGATAATTTTCGTTTATTCTAGTTTTTGTCATAATAAATGAGGACGTTTAAACAGCTGTGATTGGCTATTATTGCATTAATGGCATCTATAAAAATAATGCAAGTAAACTTGCGATATCCCCCAGCAATGATGGTCAGGCTTGAACATGATTTTCTAGATGATCTGACCTTGATCCATGACCTTTGACATTCATCCCACCCAATGATTGAACCCCTATTGCACCTTAACCAAAGTATGGTGTAAATAAGAATAGAAATTTTTTCGAAGGAGAGTGAAAATCCAAAAAACCTAACAACACTGGAAAACACCACCACACAACATACATACATAGGACATGTGCGGTTATCCCGCAAAATCCCCCTCCCTCGTGTCAAGCCAGGGGCGATAAAAATGTCGCTGCGCGCAGTGTGTGAGTCCCATCTTCTCTGTCTTCTGCATTTGGGCCAAGACTCCATCATATGTGTGCGTGGGGTGGTTCGGTGCACTCTGCCCACACAGCCAGTCCATTTGCAGTCCCGCCTATTGCCCATTTACTATGTCTGTTCCAATTGAGATGTCTGGGGGTTTTTGTTGATCATTTAAAAAAAATCGCCGTTCGAAATAAATCACGAAAAGAAAGTTGTGGGTATCTTTGGACTAAGAAGTTTTTTTAATGACAAAAGGATGGGGAAATTACACTCCAAATCTATTGAAATCTGGGTATTTTACCATCGTTTTGAAAATGAGCGAATACGGTTCGGTACATGAGTAATTATGTCTGTGAAGGTTCCATTGACCTCCACTTGTAGGTTAGTTACAAGTGTTGCGGAGATGACTTACGATCAATATTTGTCCACCATGGTATGAAATGAATAATGGTAAATGAATAACTTTTGTTCCTGGCTTTCTTCAACAGGATCAAATCCGAATCGTTGTTATTTGCATGAATTTTGCAATACCAATGAGATGTTATCCAAGGTTCCACACAGCATTTAACTTGAATGGACGGCGTTACGGGAGAGTGTCTGATTCTTTTGTCATTAACCATGAATTACAAACAGAACAGGACTTTATTAAAAGTACGAGGTTCTCAGATTTCAATGAGCATTTATATGCACCAGCACGCTCAACACCTGAAATCAAAGCACCGGTACACGAATCATAATGGTTTGTCCCCTGGCTTTTTCAGCGCCATCCATAAATCGTGAAGGGTATGCCATAAAAGTTTCAGAGTCAAAAGTCACGATTCACCTGGATCCAGTTTGTTGTCGTTTGCAAATAAATGCAGAGAAAATTGAAAAAAAACTTAAAGTAAGAGAAGAAATATGTTTTAAGTTGGAGCCATATGGATCTTGTTGAGTCCCAATGGATAAAAACAATATTTCTTTCATGATAATTTTCGGAAAACATATATTTGGAAATAATTAATAAAAACTGGATATATCTGAAGTTAATGAACAGACAGTAGTTATTACTCCTGGGTGGAGAGGCCAATCAAGGTAAAAAATGCCTTACCCAAGGCACACACATTGATGACAGCAGGGCTCAAACCCACCACCTTATGCTTAATGAAGTGAATGATGATCCAACTGCACCACATGTGCCCACTATTTGGTTTTATGTTATACTCGATTCCGCGCTGATATAGGATACCTGTACTTTTTTACAGGTGGAGAGCGGTTGTGAGGGTCCGCCACAGATAATTACAACTGTACAGCACTCCTAGTCTGCGCGTTCTTAATACTTTGTGAGCTACGGTCAATACGATGTGCTGTCGGGCAAACATAGAGGGTCACTGAAAGTAACATCCCGTTACAATGTGAGATACTACCTGTATAAGGCAGGGGCGCTATTGATTTCTCCTGATATTGTGAACAATTGGTTATTCGATGTTCACAGGTGATATTGGGCCTTATCAGTACTTTCTTACGTACCTAAACAATAGACAATACAATAGTCCATACCCGCTCAATAGAGGTCAACGTAGTTCCTTTTAGAAAAAACTATTAAAATAGTTTAAGCCGCGCACATGGATGAATTATTTGGAAGAAACCTTGGCTAAACACATACAAGTAAACACAACTTTGTAATTTAACCGTCGCCTAAATTAAACATATTTAGTCTAACGAATTCGGTGACAACTTTGTCAGTGCATGCCATTTTAGGTCAGTGTAGAAGGACCATAGGTATAAACATACCGGGTCTCATAGTGCTCAGTAGGCCTCTTCTTTCAATATGGACTACTCAGGGATACCGGTGAAGATGTGCGACTATTGTAACTCATAAACACCGACTTTTCACAGTGAAGAGGATGTGATGATTTATTTAGTCCGGATTTATAATCTAGTTGTATTAAAAACTGTACACGGTAAAAATTTCAGAAAAGTACAGTAAACAAAATAAATTTATACTTGCCCTTTGTCCTTGCAGTTCACTTTCTATTGAGAGGCAGCGAAGCGACTTCATGGATATTAAAATGTCCTTCCTATTTCTCCTAATGGATATGACCCAAACTTTTCCCCAGCTCCTATATCAGTGCGAATCCTTATGAGATTGATCTAAACCACTGATATTGACTTTTAACCAAAGATGACCTTTGATCCCACCTATAAAAAGAAAAAAGAGTATTTAATTCAAAGTCAAGGGTTAACATTTCTCTCTTACCACACAAAAACATACCACCACACCAAGCAAGCCTGCCGCTACATGCATAATATTGCAAATGAATTAAATTACATATAACAAAATAAATTTTCAAAATAAGCTGACTTTGAGAGGGACCACACGGCTTTTTACTGTAGTCACCAAACTCCAATTTTTATTCATGAGGTGCTAAGCCAGATAAGTTCCTAATACATAAAATATTGGGTGCATCTTTCAAGCATGAAGGAATTAGATGAATGTTGCCTATGCAAGCCAATTTTGCTCTACACAATTTATACCCTTAGGCTTAGGCAGAGGTAAAGGCGTGCATGCATCATCTTTTGCCCCCAAACAAGTTATTTTGAGGCTTACCATGTCCTTTGCATGTTGGTTAAAGGGGACATAAGAGCGCATTGAAATGTGAAGATTTGACATAATGAAAAGGCCCTGACTGAAATCACTTCCACGCGTTGAAAACAATTTGATGTTTACATTCTGTAACAGTAACAACAGGAGTGCGTTCCAGGCAAATGAGTGTGTTCAATCCCTGACAGAATTTACAGTGTATCTAACATGTTTGTGCCACCATTTCAAAAGCATTCAGACCAGGAGTCAGGAATTGTACTTAGGCTTTTAGTAGATTGAATCTGCCAGTGCCATTATCGGGTTGTACACAGAATTTAGATCGAAGGTCATTAAGGGTCACTTCGGTCAAAAAACCAAAATATTCCAAAATATTCAAACTGTTAATCTCAAAACATAGTACAGTGACTTAAATTTCAGATTTGCATTTATGTAACCTGTTGTATGCAAGTATTTTATTTTGGATGGTCAAAGGTAATGTAGAGGTCATTTCTTTTTGTTTTTCATTTTTCCGGTTTTAAGGTTTAATAAATTTCTCAAGAATTTTTATAGCCAGAATAAGCATAGTAGAATTTTTTTATTGACATTGGAACAAGGCATTTTGTTGTGTATACGAGGTGTTTTTTATACTGGGATCAAAGATCATTAAGGGGGTCAAAAGTCCATTTTGCACAAAAAAATGCTAAAATAAGACCAATTGGATTTATTCAGCCTATAGAGGACAGATAAGCCGTTATTACTACAGTGATGCACATTATAGTAGAAGAGGTCTATGATAGTAATCGGACCCTCCACAAGGTCAAGTTCAAGGTCCATGTCAAAATTACAAACAAGCTCCGATGTAACTGAAATTTGAACAGGACTAATCTCGGGATATGTTAAATACAGAAAAAACAAACACAGTTGACCCTATTGTGACCCAGGGGTCACGTATAGAGGTGATAAGCTCAACAGGCGTCAAATATGTACTTTTGTGTACAAATTATCTCTTTCTACAGAGACATTACGCCGATATCAACCAACTGGTTCAGAGGACCACTGACCCGCTTCATATAGGGTGTTCAGGGATAAGGAGTGTAAAAGGGGTATTAAGGGGGTCATTTCCCGTTTGAAAGCTAAAAGTGTGAAAAATATTCAAAAAATCGCGTCCCTTACAAACAATTACGTAGCAGAGTGGTCATTAGAGCGCATGCTTTTACTAGCAGGGTCTTCATCATAATTTACTGAAAAGCGAGACGACCCAGTTTTCCGGATCAAAGGTCATTAAGGGGTCATTCCGGTCAAAACCCCAAATATTCCAACATTTTCAAATTTTTTTATCGCAAACCCAAAAATAGGACGTGGAAGATCTTTCAGATTGGTTATGTGTACTGGTGTACGCCAAGGTATTTGTATTTTAGGTAAAAGGTCATTTAAGGTCATTTCCGGTTCTTTAAGGTACATAATTTCAAGAATTTTTAAAAAGTCATTGAAAACTTGTTTTAATATTTTTGTTTATTTGAATTTAAAAAAAGCATTTTGTTGTGTACACGAGTTTTTTTTTTTACCGGGATCAAAGGTCATTTAGGGAGTCAAAAGGTCAGTTTGCCAAACAATGTTAAAACAGAAGACCCAAATTGGATTTATCTCAGCCTCTAGAGGCCAGCTCAAGCCTGGATTGCTACGATGATGTAACATTAATAGTAGGTCTATGATAGTCCGACCCCAAAGGTCAAAGTCAAGGTAAAGGCAAAAATTTACAAACAAGCTACAATTGAACTGAAATTGCCAGGATCCATCCTCGTGATATCGTACAATACAGAACAATAACAGTTGCCCCTATTCGTGCCCCCGGGCGCACGTTATAGAGGTGCCAAGGTCAAATCCCTGACATTCTTGATTTAGTTGAAAACTCAATGATACTTCCCTCATAACGTTTTACACTTAAAATACATTTAATGACATTTGTGACATATTGGTTAAATTACCGGGGTCAAGGATCACTTTAAGGGCACATTAAGGATCACCATTCCTAATTTGGTGTCATGTCCTAGGCATGACTAGTAATATCTGATTCCCTTGTCACCTTCCGACCGCTTTAAACGATCCCAGAGGCAAAACGCTTGGTCCGATTCAAACCAAAATCGGTCAGCAGAACAAGTGTCAGAGCTTTGTATGGGTTGTACAGAGTTTCCGATCAAAGGTCATGTAGAAGGCAATATGGCCAATTAGGTCAAAATCCTGAGAAATGCTTCTTCTCAGTACAAAAGAGGGCGCACTGATGACGTCACTCAGGCCCAGGCATCGCCTATAATCAGGTTCTATGGGATATACACGATTGAGACAAGTGGTCAGGAAGGGGTCATTTGGGGTCATATCGTGATTTATATGTCCGAGCGGATTTGCGCACAGTTTCTTTCAAAATTTAATCTTTTCAGCCAACCAAAGTACCCACATTTATGTGCAAAAGACATCCGACGTGATGAGTAACAAAACAAGCCCTTCCCTCCAGCGAAATTGCATCAAAATCAGGTCCTATTGACAAGTTTCCATATTGAACCCTTAGTTTAATCCAGTATATCATGCATTACGGCGTTGCTAGACCGCGGACTGATATAGATGGCGCGGTCTATTCGTACGACTTTTGGGTTTGTAAATTAACCAATTTGCCGTTTTCCCTATTACATCAATGCAACAATTCACAGCTTTCATTGACACAATTTTACTTCATTAGTCCAAATAGTCGACAAGATATCGCCTAAAACATGTTTCTCTATGTTTTTTAAAACGGAGTACTTTGTATCCCACGATTTTCGCCTGAACTATTTAGCTCGTCCTCGACATGCTTGGATTGAGTTGAAACCAATAATATGATCCTTGTAACGGTTGTTACACGTAAAAATACATTTAAGAACTTGTGACATGTTTGTGAAGTTACAGGGGTCAAAGGTCAAGTGTCACCCAAGTGGGTCATTAAGGGGATCACCACCCATTCCCAATACGGCCGTTTGTAAATTAGATCTGTTCCCGGTATAGGTTTCAATCTGTTTTGTTATATAAAATTAGATCACTTGTGCACAAGGCTCGTTTATTGTGTTGAAAGTACTTATATGACAATATAAAACAAATCTTCCATGCGGTCAAATTTTGACTTTCCATTTCACGAGGCGGCTCGTGGAAATGGGAACAGTCAAAATTGGCCGCATGATATATTTGTGGTGTACAATCAAACAAGTATAGGCAGGAATATTTATTATATCATGATATCAAAACTGGTTTCTTTTCATGCATGTGATAGTAAAAACTATCACATGGCTCAAACACTGTAATCATGATATAATAGTCAATTGTGTCATTTACTTTACTAGGAACTGAACAGTCATGTCCCATCTGAAGAATGTTCGTACATTGGCATACAAAGTTGGGTTGGCCAGCGACATTTCTGTTATAGCAGGTATTTTGATCCACAATCCAGGATACCTTGTGACCCAGCTGCACAAAATTCTAAAATAATAAATCAAAATCTAAGTTTCAAGATTGTTAGTTTCAAGATTGTTAGTTCAGATTGGAGTTTCAAAAGATTGTTACAGGGACCACGAGATGACAGTTGCTAAGGAACTTCGGCCCCCCGCGCGGAACTCACACTTTGCGAAGTAACTGTATGTACAGGTGTTAAGACCCCCTAGTTTGCGCCCATTATTGTCACCCCACCAGCACTCCATACCCATTTGCCCACAAATTGTATCCCCCAGGTACCCCCCAAAGACCTGGGGGGGCATTTGAAAAGTTCACGAAAGACCAGCCTTTTAGGCAATTTGCCCACACACCCCACAACCCACCCTTCACCCACAGACCCACAATTGAGTCCATTTGTCACCCGAAATCCCTCCTATTTTGGGGCACTTTGGCTGTTCCGCCCGAAAGGACCCCATTTTTGCAGCACCAAATACCGAATTGGAAGTGCCTGCCTTACAACATAATCCATTTCATATGTGCGTGCCCCATGGGGTGTCTTCCCCGGAGACTTACGCCCCCGTCGGTCACTGATGAGTGAAGGTGCTTGACAATTCTGTCTATTGTGTTCTCTACTTGCATATGAGAGCCTGGTTTGCATATGCCCCATTGCACCCGTGCCCCCTGGGAAACAAACTTGGGGTTTTGATGGTAAAGCAATAATGCATATTGCAAAACCTATTTCATAATGTGCTAAATGCTGGTTATACATTAAAATGGGTTTTTTTGTTATATCTTGGAAATGAAATGGATTGAGGGCTCAAATTTCAGGACGAAAATGAAAAAAATCCGCTGGGACTTATCTGATATCAAAATCGATACTACTTCAGGGTAATTTTTTTTTTTTGGGGGGGGCAAAGGCATCGGAACACGACCTTTATATGGTTGATGATGTCCACCCTAGGTTCAATTGCCACAAAAAACAAGGGAACTAGAGGACAATCGTAGTAGTTGGTACAATCCAAGTATTCTACCACGGATGTGACATGGCCCTGACCTCTTTGTAGTATCATTTTTGCCGCCTGCTCCTTTTGGTCTCATTTCACACCTCCACTAATGCATAAATTGCTATGACCTTGGTTATCAAACCATGCCAAATCTCATTCAGTCCCAAACTCGGGCAAAAGGTCATCCCACTTATGTTCGAAGTTCTTTTTGTGACATGCATCAGTTGAACTCTTTTCCCCCATGAAAACCCCTACAAACTTTTTAGGTGATCAAAAAAAAACTTCCATTTGATATCTGTGACGGGGGAGGGGCAAACTCATTTTGGTGCCCAGTGGTTGGGGCATTGAAAATTGAGCCCAAGTTTTAAATGATTTGTTTCAAAGTGGACCATTTCTCCCTGGTCCACGTTCGCCCCAAGTTCCAAAATAATTTTGCACAGTTGCATATGTAATTGCCTAATAAACTATACTGTCAATGGTAATTTGTTTTAAAAGCTTGAATTGTCATCACCATGTACACAAAAGAAGCAATTTGTAATTAGGGATAATTAATATTGGAGATCTCCAATAAGAATTCAATGCCTGCTGGAAACTACATGTCACCTCTCAATATGAAATAGCCAGGAAATTGCGACGAGTATGTGTCTATGCTCATCCATTAGGTGTTTTGTTTAGTTGGTCCAGGGCAATGTCAGGTACGGTAGAGGTCATTGTAGTGAGGTCGGTTGCCATTATTTCTCAATGGACAAGACAGAATTTGGCGTTTCCAGCTCTGACTATAAGATACAATCGGCCTATTGTCGTTCTAATTAAAAAATAGCTTTCTTTTAGTGGCACTTTTGAGCACAGCAATACCATTTGCAAGTATAGTTTACTTGACACTTACAACAACAGTGCAAAAACCTTCAAATTTTGAAAATTGGGGCTCTCTTTTTAAAAAAATGTGCTGGTATTTCTTTAATGTAGCAAAATGATGGTTGTATAACTCAAAATGAAGGTGGGGGACCCAATCAACAACCTTGTCCCCCACTTACTCCATAAAATATGAGGATTTTGGTATCAGAAAAAGTTCATATTTTTCTATTACCCCAATGAAATTTTTAGCCCCAAGGAAAGTTTCCTTTTGATTCATTTTATGACAAAAACATCTCACAAGTGTGGTATACCACATTTATTATTAACACACACGTCTATGGATATATTAGTACACATTTTTTGTTCTACTATCCAAATGAGGGGCCGATTTTTTACCGCAAAAAAAAGGCGGTCGAACCACAAAGGTCCCGCCCGTCGCGATAGTAAAGGGGGAAATATATTTAAGATCACAGGGAGAATTGTGATAGAAATAAGGGGTTCTCAAACCACTGAGGCTGCTGCAATAGCAGTTGTAATTGACCAGTATCAAAATTGTTAACTACATTGACCATACAATTATTTTAGTTTATTTGAACTTAGATGACCCTACTTGACTTTGAAACGACCACGTCACAATTTTCGGTGTAGAAATGTTGACCACATCCACAAGTTTCATGACCTACCACATATTGAGGGTTAGCTGACCTTGAATACCCCCACAACCTTGAAATGGACCTCAAAACTTTTGGCAATGAATGCATACTACAACCATCAGTTACATGACCATATACCATGTGCAATGAATTGACCTTGGATGACCCAACTTGACCTTGTCCTTGAAAATGACCATCACATTTTTGGCACTGAATGTTGACCACACCCACCAGTTTTCATATCCTAACACATACTTAGGGATTTGACCTTGGAATGACCCCCATGACCTTAAAATGACCTTCAAATTTTTTAGGCACTGAATGTGACCACACACACCAGGTTTCATATCCTACCCACTACTTAGTGGTTTGACCTTGAATGACCCGACAGGACCTTGAAATGAGCCTTCAATTTTAGGCACTGAATGTTGACCCCCACCCACCAAGTTTCATCATTCCTACCACAATGACAAGGGCTATAGCAATTTAATTCCATTTGACCCTTGCATGATCCCCGCATGACTTGAAATGACCTCAAGTTTCAGCACTTTAGGTGTGTATGTCCACCATAGGTTCAATTGCACAAAAAAAAACAGGGGGGAATAGAGGGACAATCGTAGTAGTTGGTACAATCCAAGTATTCTACCATGGATGTGACATGGCCCGGACCTCTTTGTAGTATCATTTTTGCCGCCTGCTCCTTTTGGTAGACGTTTCATATAGAAGTCCCATTGATGCAAATAAAGGTATTACAATTGATTCCGCCATGCGCTGTATGGCGTTGTGCAGTAGCGCTTGACGGAATGAATAGCAATACCTCATTTGCATCAATGGGACTTCTATATGAAACGTCTACCCTCCTTTTGGTCTCATTTCACACCTCCACTAATGCATAAATTGCTATGACCTTGGTTATCAAACCATGCCAAATCTCATTCAGTCCCAAACTCGGGCAAAAGGTCATCCCACTTATGTTCGAAGTTCTTTTTGTGACATGCATCAGTTGAACTCTTTTCCCCCACGAAAATCCCTACACTTTTTCAGGTGATCAAAAAACACTTCCATTTGATATATTTGATAAGTTTAATAGATTTTGTTTCAAAAGTGGACCATTTCTCCCCTGGTCCACCAGTTCTGCCACCACTAATAGGCATGCATTAAAGCACTACCAGCACATTTTTGAAAGGCTCCCGCCCCCAATTTTCCAAATATTTTTGCACAGTTGCATATGTAATTGCCTAATAAACTATACCTGTAAATGGTAAAGCTTGAACTTGTCATGTATCACAAAAGAAGCAATTTTGTAATTAGAATAATTAATATTGGAGATCACATTTTGCTTCTACTATCCAAATGACTGGGCCGATTTCACTCAAAACAAGGCGGTTCTCGAACCACAAAGGTCCCCCGCCCGTCGCGATAGTAAATGGAGGGAAATATAATTTTAAGATCACAGGGAGAATTGTGATAGAAATAAGGGGTTCTCAAACCACTGAGGCTGCTGCCATAGCAGTTGTAATTTGACAGTATCAAATGTTGACTACATTGACCATACAACTATTTGTAGTTATTTGAGCTTAGATGACCCTACTTGACCTTGAAACGACCTTCACAATTTTCGGTTTAGAAATGTTGACCACATCCACAAAGTTTCATGACCTACCACATGTTGAGTTAGTTGACCTTGAATACCCCCACGACCTTGAAATGACCTTCAAAATTTTTGGCAATGAATGCATACTACACTCATCAGTTTACATGACCATACTACCATGTGTATGGATTTGACCTTGGATGACCTCACATGACCTTGAAAATGACCATCAACATTTTTGGCACTGAATGTTGACCACACCCACCAAGTTTCATCATCCTACCACATACTTAGTGGTTTGACCTTGAATGACCCGACATGACCTTGAAATGACCTTCAATTTTTTAGGCACTGAATGTTGACCACACCCACCAAGTTTCATCATCCTACCACAATTGACAAGGGCTATAGCAATTTAATTCCATTTGACCTTGAATGACCCCGCATGACCTTGAAATGACCTTCAAATTTTTCACGCACCTTTAATGGTTGTGTATGTCCACCCTAGGTTCAATTGCACAAAAAACAAGGGAACTAGAGGACAATCGTAGTAGTTGGTACAATCCAAGTATTCTACCATGGATGTGACATGGCCCTGACCTCTTTGTAGTATCATTTTTGCCGCCTGCTCCTTTAGGTCTCATTTCACACCTCCACTAATGCATAAATTGCTATGACCTTAGTTATCAAACCATGCCAAATCACATTCAGTCCCAAACTCGGGCAAAAGGTCATCCCACTTATGTTCGAAGTTCTTTTTGTGACACTTTTTCAGGTGACCTTCAAATTTTTCGGCACTGAATGTTGACCACAACCACCAAGTTTCATCATCCTACCACATTTGACAAGGGTTATAGCAATATTATCCCATTTGACCTTGAATGACCCCACATAACCTTGAAATGACCTTCAAATTTTTCTGCACTGAATGTTGACCACACCCACCAAGTTTCATCATACTGCCACAATTGCCAAGGCTTATAGCAATTAAATCCCATTTTTGACCGCATTTGACCTTTGACCCATGCCACATGCCCCACCTCGGAACTCATCCACCGTCTACTTGGGTGACATCTATGGTGCGAAGATGGGCACCCATACTTGCTTAGATCAAAAGATATCGTGTTTACAAGGCTTATATCTCTATTTTTGACCAAATTTGACCCAATTTTTGACCATATTTAACCTTAGACCCATGCCACATGACCCACCTCCGAACTCATCCACCATCTTCTTGGGTGACATCTATGGTGCGAAGATGGACACCCATACTTGCTTAGATCAAAAGATATGGTGTTTACAAGGCTTATAACAATATATGCTATTTTTGACCAAATTTGACCCCATTTTGGACCATATTTGACCTATGACCATATGTGCTTGGGACACACACACACACGGACGCAGGGCATTCCTATAGTCCCCCTTTGCCAACTAAAGTTGGCCGGGGGACCAATTAGTAATCAGATTCTTTTGGTGACATGCTTCCATTCCATGTGAAGGATAAAACATCATATGAAAATAAGGATCATGATCACCTCAATATGCAGCACATAATACCTGGGCTAAATTGCAAATTAAACCTGGCAAGAACAAGTGAAATTTACTTCCACATCTGTTGAAGATTGAATACTACTATCCA